>CAEMYA010000044.1:7152010-7184870 GCA_903131615.1 Diplodus sargus | reverse complement strand
GTGTGTGTGTGTGTGTGTGTGTGTGTGTGTGTGTGTGTGTGTGTGTGCACATCTCAGCTCAGCTTGCAGCCCCATCTACCTTATGATCCGGCTTCCCATCGTTCTGGTCTCAGGGGTTTTGATCCCATGAGTGGACCCACACAGAGAACAGAAGGGGTCCCCGCCAAAGCCCCGCGACCACACAGCCACTGACCCATCTGGTCATCGGGGGGGCCAGCAGGGAGCTCGCAGGATGATGCAAGAGACCAAAAGCTCTGCACAAACATCCTGTGCTAACATGAAGCTGGCAGATCAGACAAAATGCCTGTAAAACGGAAAGAAAGAGAAAAAAAAGAAAAAAAAAGAAGAGGCAGAAATGGTGCACAGCCGCCACACACAGAGCAAAAACACCCCTCGTGTTATTTGGAGATGTTGTGTGTTGTCAGAGGGCAAAGGGTTTTCCAGCTAAATGCATACATGCCGCACAGACAGGACTACAATGTGTGTGGTTGCGTGCCACTTGCTGCGTTGTGTGTAATTTCGAGCAACAACAGAAAAAAACACAACATGTTGATTCAGCTGTGATCTCTGCACGTCGGGAGGAGGGCTGCTTCAACATGACATCAGGGAGCAGCGAGAGGCTTTAAAAAAAAAAAAAAAATGCTTTACCTGACCTCGGTGCTGCCGTGTCTTTCTCCTCCACCCTCAAATGATCAGTCATGTAAATGTTTCCTAATAACCTCTCATACATCAAGCATCTTGCCACGCCATTAACTCCAGCGCCGAGGCAAAGTCGGCTTCTGAAAACCAACAGCATCCACGCAAACGTTTTGCCCGCCGCGACTGAAGACGGGGATCTCCAGATCCCCCTCTGAGACGGAATCCGACTTATGAGATAAGAAGCAAAATGCAATTAGTCCACACTTTCTGAAAATCTGTGACTGAGCTGTGGCGTCTGTGCGGTTGTTGCAAGTTATCACACTTTCTAATTACGAGTGTGACTTGAGAGAGAGACGACACGTTTTTATTATCGGGAGGGGGATTTAACTTCTTTTCATAATAAATAGCAAAGCGATCAGTGATAGACTCACTGATCCACATGCAGGCGTTGCCATATCCCCCCCTGGAAGGTAATGAATTTAAACAAACTCAAACATCTTATAATAGGCTCTTGTTGCCTATACACGCGGCATCTGATAAATGATAATTGCAGTTTGTGTTTTGTTTACCACAGCTTAAGGCTACTCGTTATTTGTCTACAAAAGATATTGTGATCCCTTGCAGAGGATATTAATCAGTACCTTTTGTTGCCCATGGTGTGATGCTACTGCCATCTGCTGATACCGCAGCGACCACTTGTATTTCTCTCCACTGTTTTTCCTTCCTGCCTCACATCCCTGCATCCTCACTGCCGCGTCTCTAAAAAATGTAAGATCTGTACAACCGGTACTGACAGATGACAAAATGTACTTCTGAAAAGACTTCCTGTTCAGCGCTCAGGGCAAAGCAGGCACATCGTGTCAGCCCTCACAAAAGGATTCAAATGGGCTTACCGCGTCCGTTCACAAGATGGCGCTGCTGTCGTGGTTGGTGGTGGGAGGAGGGAGGGAGAAGATTCATCCTGAGATTAGAGGAAGGCTTCACTTCATCATGATAATCCACAGGAACTGTGAGAGAAAATAATATATACACACACACACACACTTGTTTTTATCACCTGGGAGAGCAATACGGTGAATTATATTAGTTAATTCACTGGATACTGAACCTACATTCACCATTAAACTCTACATAACTAACTGTAATCTTAGTGTGACCTGAATCACTGTGAAGGAATCATCTTTTATAAACAGATTATTGTCCTAACAGTGTGATTAGTAAAAGCATACACAAGTAAACACACAGCATGTCGGACAAAGATCTACACAAAGACAGTAGTTAAGCTAGCCCATTTTACCGTTGAGCCTCTCCTGTAGGCTTACACTTGTAAAACCCACAACAGAGAGACAATCCTAGTTTAGTCTATTAATTAATGTCTACTAACGTGTTGTTGTTACTCACCTCCTCACTGAAGAAAGACTGAAGCACTGGGTTCATCGACTGCGGCTCAGTTGATAAAATCTAGCATGGGGGTTTTCTAAGTAGCTAGCCAAAAAGCTACTAATTAGCAGTTACCTAGCAGGAGGCAGATGGTAGTTAGCTAACTTAGCATCCAAAATTCAATTTAAAAAAAAAAAAAAAACCTGCTCCTGTTCTGGAGAACTGATGATGTTTTTGTTTGTTATAAATATTTAATGAAACACAAGAGTGTGGAGTTAATTGCGCAGGTTTTTTTTTTTTTTTCCTTTTAAGTGCAACAACAGCTAATCGATTAGCTAATACTAAGATGATATTTAAAGGGGCAATACATTATGTGGGGTTTTTTTATTCCATAACTGAATAAACAAGCAGTTTCTCAGAGGAAATTAAGGTCCCCAGAATGCTGTTTGAAGTGAGAAAGGTGGCAGGGTCCGCCACATACGGACACATTTTTTAAAAAAGTATGAAATTGTGTTGTCCTTTAACATCAGTTTGTGTGTTCAGTCATAAAATGGGAGTTTGTTTATTTAGTTTGTTTAGGTATTAAAAAATTCAGTCAAAGAACTTAATTTTTCCGCTTCTGATTAAAATTTCTCCCAAAAGAAACTCTGTTCATAATCAAAACTCCTGTTAGCTTTGTTGCTAACTTCTGAGTGGGTGGTTAGCTCGCAGGATGCAGAGGGTTACTTATCGTCCCTGCTCCTGTTTTAGAGAGTTGATAATGTTTTGTCTGTTCTAAATATTTAACGAAACACAAGAGTGCAGAGTTAATGGAGCAGTTCTTTTTTTTCGTTCCCTACAAGTGCAACAACGGCTTATCGATTAGCTAATGCTGAGATGCCATTTAAGCTGGGTAGTGTTCTTTGAAATTGGGGATGTTTTTTTAGAAATAGTGGACACTTCCACCGTTGGCTTAATGTGGGTTATGAACAGAACAGTGTCACACATTTTTGCTTAAAATTGGCACATTTTAGTGCTTGGTTTGAGCTTGAACTGAATTAATATTTTAAAATAATAAGGTGAAGCTTTCTTTAATTTTCTACTATATCAATATGTCTCCGGCTTACAAGTCAAGTCTGTCTTTCTGTATTAATACGGATGGACTCTGAGAGGACATTCAGAATAATCTAGAAAGGTATAATATGCAAAACATTTTTATGGATTGTTATAATAAAAAATGAAGTATATACCCGACCTTGTCTCCCTGACAATTATCCCTCATCATTAAGTTTTTTGTTTTTTTTTATCACTGTGCTTTCAGCCTAATGGGAAACAGAGTGCCACATTTCTTGGGCTCTAGGCATCTAATGAGGCCTATTACTGGGTTGTCCACATCATGTGGTGCTGCCCACCATCAGGCCCTTTCTGCTTTTTCCACAGCTGAGTAGGAGATCATCTTACCGCCTCCTCGAGCACACACAAAGACTGATTAGTTTTCCATTTTTAATCAAAAGAAAAAGTTTGCGTCAATAATGCTGTGCAGTGGAAATAATTACTCTCCTGTTTGCAATGAGAAGCCGGTCTGGCATAGCTACAAGCCTAATTAGAATTTGTTATGACCCCAGGAATTATAAACATGCTTACAAAACACCATTTTTGATTAGTGTTCAGCCAGGGTCTGAAATTACAAAAAGGTACAGCAGGTGTTCCGTAAACACCGGATGTGGATATGCAGAAAAATCTGTGAGGCAATTTCAAACAATTACAAAGCAAAGCACTTGTGTTCATCTGTAGTTCAGCAGTTAGTATACCAATATTTCAGAAATTAAAAGTTGTGAAACGGCCGAGCCTGGCAGTTGCAGAGCGTCCACAACAGCAGGCTTTCCAAGAGCTTCAGACACACCAACAACTGAAAGGTCAGTTCCTCCTATAGGTTTTCACGAGGTTATACATATTTCATTACATACATTAACTTTCATTCCTGATACATTATTAATGAGTGCTGGGGGGGTTGATGAAGTGAGAGATTGGCAGGGCATAAAATAGCCACAACTCCACATTCTGCCTCAGCCTCATTACCTACTACTGGCAGCCGTTATCGATTCACTCAACTCCATTTGTAGATTCTGTTGAAGCAGTTAGATCATCCTTTGTGGAAAGTATTAATAGAAGGCGCACTCATATATCGATACAGCCGAAATGCTTTCAAAAACTACGGTAGGTTGTAGGTCTTAAATCTTTAAAATCTTTGCTGTGGTACATTAAAAACTCGTAATAAGATGCATTTTATCTGACAGGATCCAGTTTGAACAATTCTTTAAAGTCCCTTTTTTGTTTTAAAGCTCATAGTAGTTTGCTGCAGGAGCCAGGCACACATAGTGCTTGTCATCACAACTGTACTTGGTAATAGTGGTGCACGTTATTGTGCCTTCTCCTAGACTCAGCCTCATGTGCCTGCTGTCAGTCACCTAAAATGCGACATCAGAGGATGAGGCTCACACCTGTCAGTGGTCAGCAACCCCTCCAAGTGTTCCCAGACTAAAATATCATCCTATATCTGAATATTCACTTTATGCCAGAGATGTCGAACAGAGAAAGATTAGCAGCGATCATTTCTGCAGTCGTAAGGAACTTGATATATTACACTGCATGTTTTCAAAATCACAGCCTTTATGATGCCGCAACGCGTCATGAATAATAGGGATATTTACCACCATCTTTGTTTTGGGGCTGCAACCTATTTATTTTTCTGCTGGATTTGGTCTCAATTATTTGATTGAGGATGAAGAAAAACTGCAACGTCTTGCATTTGAGGGCCTAAAACCATCAAATGTTTGTGATCTGTGCTTGAGAAAATACCAGTAAAGCAACTTTATGTATCTTATTTACCTTAAAATACCTAAAAATGTAACTTCAGTGAGAGGGTTAGATCACAGCGTTACACGCGTTTACGACAACATGCAAGTTTGCTGATAAAATGGTTACAGACCTGGGATTTATATTTACGACAGCGGTGTTGCACTCAGAAACTGTGGGGGGCGCCGTGTGGCACAAAATGCCAATTTCTACATAATGTTGCTTTAACAATAAATCAATTCAACAAAATCAACAAAAAATAAATAAAAATACAAATAGTTGCAGATTACACATCTGTAAACATCTGATTTTAGCAGCTCAACATCTTCAAAAGTTTTATGCAGCTTGAAGTGATTTATTCTGCACTTCATTCTCCTCAGGTGCCGTTACTGTAATGTACCGTATATATTGATTGCACTCCACAACCACGTCAATAAAATCCTGAAATCATGTCTGTTATTTATGCAACGAGTGGTGAAAATGTCAGTATTTCAGTCTGTTTATAAACAGTGTGAGCTGATTTAATCACAGTCAGCGTTTGTGGGAAGCAGAGCCTTTTAAGTCCAGCGTCTCTGGTAAATAAGTCAGTCACCCACAGTTGGATGGATGTCGACTAATTGATAAATGATTCATTCAATTTGCAATACAAAACCGCTCATGATTACCAATTATGTGTTATAATAAGCAAGACTGAGCAAAGGAAAGCAGGGCAGAGGACATAATTACAGCACTGATGATGACAGAATGAAAAAAAAAATACAAAATTCAAAGTACCAGAATAGTACCTGTTCTGTGTACACCTTAATAAGACAGACCTTCCCTTCTTTGTAACACGTCAGGGTCTATTATCATCAGTGATTCTGTATGAGCTTAGAGAGTAATTTAACCTCACCACACTGGAGTTTCAGGGCTTGAATGCGCTTTATAAAAAAAAGGAACAAAAGGAAAAAATATTCGGTCCCTCGCCGAGTCCTCGACTGACTTTTCACCAAAAAAACATATTACTGATAAAATAAGATTAAGCAGTTCAGTGATTTCTTTTTACGACTACGCAAGAACAGATGTATTGCAATTTGTAGCGAAAATGTACATTTGTCAAGGCTGCATGGGTCGGCAACTTGTCACCAGCCAATGGAACCATTTTTGACCCCTCCTGAATAAGCCATCATTACATTCACACACACACTATACTAAAAAGAATCTGAGAGCAGAGATTACTCATTGTTATTGATATTTCTTCAAGAGATGTAGGAGCACAGAGCCTAAAAAAGAAAGAAAAACTGCCCACCTAAATGCCACAGAACAAGAGCTCTTCTCTTAAAATATCACGCTGTCTCACGGGGACTGCCTGCTGCGTATTTGTTTTACTACAAAAAAGAGCGTAAAGCTCATGTTATAGCCAAAACCAGCCGAGCGTTGGACCCTGTCGGTGGCTGCTTTTATAAACTCTGTCAAGAACGTGGTGAAATATTGTTAAGCAAGGCTACAAAAAGGCCAGAGGTCTTTGCCATTATGTACTGTAGAAGGGAAAATCTGGAAGGCAAAGTGAGGCGTGACATACTTCAAACTTACTTATTCAACTTTCAAAAAGTACAAACACTGACATCTCTCATAGTTCGCAATTAATTATAGTAATAACAAAGCCTATTACCACTTTTGCAATTTCATACATGTTGCTGTCTATTAGGGCTGCACAAATAATCAAATATAATTGAAATCGCAATATGGCCAAGTGCAATATCCACAACGCTGAGGTTTGCAATTGTTTGATATTACAGGTACAACGTGTGACAAAACAGGATTACAATAAAGTACTGCAGTGCTGCAGAGACGGTCTGGTTCTACAGATGTAAGACAACATGTTTAATACAGACGCCAGCAAATGTCACACAATCACATCATTTTTTCAGTAAGAATTGTGATACACACAATCATTCCCACCAATCAATCATATCGCAATAGCTGTCAAAATAATTGTAATATGATTGTTTGACCATATTGTGCAGCCCTACATTCTGATCATACAGGTAAAGCAGTGTTTGTCAGCCCCTCATACACTTGTACACATAGACGTATCCTGAAACATACTGTTTAGTCCAGCTGCATTTTCTCAAATAAAAAAAGAGGACTCTACACCATCTTTGAGGCTTTACAAATAGTATTACATTTTATTAATATATTTTCATAAAACAAGTTTAAGACTGTATCAAAAACTCAGTAAAAACATTAGATTTTTAACCATTTTTTCTTATGGTGATATCAGATATGAAATGTACATAATTCACATGTTGTGGTTTTTCTTTGTTCCCCATCATATTGAGATAATGCATTATTTTTTGTGATGGGCACGGAAACGTTCTTTTGCACCCTCACAAACTATAAAGTCTTTTTTTTCTCTCCAATGATTGTGATCATAAATCTAGACATACAATTAAAAAATAAAATTATTTCCCACTCAGGCCCTCCCAATCCCAACTAGGTTTACTGATAAAACACTAACATTATGGAGTTGTTTAATTTCACAGGCACACAATTATGTACATCCCCCTCGTCCCCATGCCCCGTCTGGACTGACACAGGCACTGCACCGATAAGTGCAAAACCTAGAGGCAGAGCAGTGATAATACAGTACTCTAAGCCCGCCCGCCCTTCATACCAACAAAACCAACTGAATATAACAGAGTGGATCCACCTCATCAACTATGATGCCATTCTCACCCTGCTGTGAACCACAGCATTCCATTGGCCCCTTCATTATTGTTGTAGCAACCCCACAAGGTTTGCCTTGTCATCTCACAGGCAGGTTCAGTGGCACACACATTTAAAAAATAAAATAAAATTAAAAAAGTCATATTTTGTTTCGTAACTTAATGAGGCTACATGTACAACAGGCGTGATCAGTGTAATGTCCTTTGTGATCAAGTACCAGAGGAATCTCAGTCACATGGCGAGTTCAAGGATACCAAAAGAATATATTTTTTTTCCTCTTTAATGAACTACCACTTACTGCGTTCAGTTCTGCGCATGACACATAGTGCAAGGTTTAACAAGAATTTGCATAAGTGCAAGGTTTGCATGTTATTGTCAAGAGGGAGCAAAGCATAGGAGAGAACACGGAAAGATCAAAGTCTAAGAAACAAACAGATTTTGTGTAAATAAAGTGTTTCATGCTTTCAGTTTGGCTTTTTGTATTACATTCCCCTCTAGAAATAACAGGTGCAAAATCTTAGTAAACCTAGCTGAAGGACAGATAAGAGTGATATTGAACTCATAAAGATTAACATTGTGAGGAAGAGCCTCAAGTCTGTTGTCATGGTGACATCTGCTCAGAGGCCCTGTGGGCTTCAGTCTTTCCTGCATCTTTATTATTTTCTATACAATAGAAATAGAACATTGTTGAAGATAAAACTGACTCTTCTTGGCAAAAACAGACAAAGAAGAATATGCAAGAAGTGAAAAGCAGATCTGAAGGACAACAACAAAAAAAAAAAATAGTGCTGGAATAACAAACTGTTCCCCGTCCGTTTGCCCTGTGCCAGTAGAAGAATTTTACGATACTGTTTCTTAGCCATGATGGTCAAATATATGGGTATGGTTGCCTGCTCCTCTACATAGTCAAAGCCATTTCATTGAACACATGTAAAATTACTCCTGTAGTAGTTTTCAACAAGCATCCCTACATTGCTCCTGCTTTCCAAACTGAAAGCTTGAGTGTGCGTTAGGGAGGCACATAGGGAGGTGGTGACCTGTATGAGGTCATGTTCTTGGGGCGAGAGCCTTTGCCCTCTATGGGGACAGTAAATGGTGGTGGGGGCTGGTAAGGAGGGGCATTAGGATCATCATCTTGATAAACAGAATACTCCTCCAGCAGATCCTGGTTTAGCAGGGTACTGTGGGGGCCAGCCATGTTGGGGTACTCTGGAGGGGGAAGTGGGGGCTTCTCCTCCTGAAGTATAAGAGGGATGCTGGAAGAGGGGGGCGACTTGGAATCATCCAACTCATCTGCAAATATTATAGGGACTCCTTTCTTGATAAAAGTGGCCTGCTCCTCGATGGTCATCTTCCCTTTGCGCTTCTTGCGGTAGCACACCATAGCAATGATCCCGGCTATGAGCAGCAGGGCTGCCACCACTACAGCTGGAATGACAGTGTGCAGGTAAACATCATCGGTGCTCCTTTGACCGGTCCCAGGTGAAGGTGTTGCTGTAGGAAGAGCAGGCATCGGCACCTCTCCTGGCGGGATGAACGTGTAGCTCTGACATTTATTGGTGCCACGAATAGAAATGTTGATGGGTTTGAATTCAGGCTCCATGGCTTTGACGAAGGCCAGTTTAGGTGTTCCTCTGGGATCAGAGATCCTGTTGCTGAGAACTGTGATCTGGTCTTTTGGACAAGGACTCTGCTGGAGACTGTTGTTGGTCCATTCCACCACAATGGAGCCACTAGTGATGTTTCTCAGGGTTACTGTGCTGCTGTTGCGATCACCGAGTGCATATGCCAACTTTTTGGTCAAAAGAATCTTCTTATGGACATCATTGCTTAAAGTTTTGGGGTCACCATGGAAGCGAGCAGCAAACACAACTGACGGTTTATCATTAGCAGACCAACGGTTGACTTGAACCTCAAATGCATCCATGATGCTCTTTCCACCCTTGTCAGTGGCCAACATGAAGTACTCATGTTTCCCCTCATGCTGCTCCTCTGGAAGGCCATACAACAGTTGGATAGTGCTGTTGAATTGGATCCAAGAAGTTTCACTAACTGCTTCTTTGGGGGTTTTCTTCAAAGTCAAACGCAGCTTATCAGTAGTACCATCCTCCCTGTCAAAGAATGTATCAGGAGGAATCTTAACCTCAAAGTACGTACCGACCCATGCGTTCACCTGATCAATTGCGTTGCGGATCTCTGGGCTTCGATTCAAGTCTGGAACCACAGACAGCGTAGTACTAACAGTGGTGCGTTTGGGCGGTTTGGGTGTGGTGGACTTGGGTTCACGGGGAGCTGGAGTGGAGGTTTTCGGTTTCTTGGGTTTCCTTGTGGCAGACGGTTTAGGTCTTTTGGTAGTGCTTGGTGGTGTCGGCAAAGCAGTGGCCTCCACAAATGTAGGCCGGGTCATGGTAGGCTGAATAGGGATGGTGCTTGTAGTTCCTATTACTCTTGTGGGTTGGGGAGGTCCAAAGACAGGTGTGTGGGCTATCTGATCTCTGACCCTCATAGTGGGCTTCACTGGAAGAGGCAAAGGGCCTCGGACAGGGGGAGCAGAGTGATCTGTTGCTGGGGCAATAGAGGGCGATGTTGGTGTCGGAACAACACGCACAGGGGGCTCTGGATGAGTAGTTGGAGGAAGCAAGGAGGGCACCGGAGTAGGAGTATTGTACAACTGCCGTCTGACCCGCTTCACTCCATGGGGCTTTTTGTTAACAATGTGCCAGCCAACCACAGGGTATCCCAGCCTGGCCGACATGGTCCCATCCTTTGCTGAGGATTGGACGCTGCTAATATCAGGGATACTGCCCTGGTCAAGGGCACATCCGAGTTTCCATGACAGTAGGGCCCCATTCTCCACCACCTTCTTGGCATTCCCTGGTCCAGCCATGAAAGCAGACATGTCAAATAAGCGGTTGTTGACAACAGGGACCACCCTCATGTGCTCCAAGGGCACATGTGAGAATTTTCTCATAATGCCCAGTAAGTTCACTCTCTGTTCAGCACCCATCTTCGTCAAGTCAGCATCCAAGATGACAGTTAGGACAGTGACGGGTTCTTCAGAGCCACAGGTGAAAGGCTGGATGCCACTAATATCAGACTGTAGAGTGAGCAGGGCTGGCTCTGAATCAGCCCGTTCTTCTGGGTATACTTCAATAGAGAAGACTGTGCTGGGGAACACTTGGTTGCCAGTCTTTTCAATTATCTCCTCTCCAGACACCAAGATATGATACACACCTTTATCCTGGTCCAGGGCTAAACCTCTCAGAATGCAGCTTTCTTTGTCCCAATATAGCCAGGAGGGTAAAGTCTCCTTTCCCATCTCTGTGAGCTATGGGAGGAAAAGAGAAACACTTTTACTTTTTTTTTTATATACTATAGGGATACTTCTGAGATTTAAGTCAAGTCTGAAAAGGAAAACTCATTACTCATTTCATTAAAGTGATAATACATTTCCTAAAATTGCGAATTGCTATTAAAAGTTACCAGGACCCAAGTGATGTCTTAAAATTACTTTTAGTGTGACTAGGAATTCTAATTTCATAATAAAAGAGAAAAAGAAACACAGGTAAGTATTGGTAGGCATGGAAGCTGTAACAAGGAACCTTTTGTTGAATTAACTTCTCTTTCTGGTAATGGCTGAGTTGTCAGTGAAATAGCAACCAGAAAAAAGAAAACGTATACAAATAAACATTAATGCAAATCTTTATATCTGGAGAAGACATGCTTTCACCATCTCCCCAACCAGCCTTCCATATTTCATTCAGCTAATCAAATCTCACCAAATATGTACAGGAAGCAAAGTGAGCTTCTATTCATAATAACTATGTGAGTCATCACTATTCATTTTTAGTTATTACAGTGTGACAGGATATCATTCTGCATCACCACTCAGGCCAATAATAATCTCATCCAATTCATAAGTCTGACTGGAGCAAATTGCAACACAGTCTGCTTCAATCAGCAGTGATACAGTGAACAAAACTTAAGAGATAAATACTATACATTATGCATTTAAACAGATCAAATCTACTTTGGAAAAGAAAATAAATCAACCCATCAGTGCTACAAAGTCCTCCCATACTTTCCATTTTGATATTCTGAGTCTCTTTCTTTCCAGAACAAATGCTGTTCTGATTATGCACCAATTAAATTCGACCTCATTTAATTCATGTTAAATAATTCACATGCTATTATTTGTAAATACCAACACATTAATATGAGGATTCAACACAAAATCAGCAGCACATTCACCTCAACATTGTTTTTTTCCCCGTTATGTCTAATCTTCAGTGTACTTACATGGACACTACAGGTTGCATTGACAGGTCCTGGTGGAACCTTCAACTGGAATACCTGGCCCACAATTGCAGAGGAATCAGGTATGCCAGTGTGCACTCCCCCATTCTTTGCAGAGCAATCTGGGATAGCTGTAGGCGGTCCTTCTCCAACCGAAGATGCTGCAGCCTTTAGCTCAGAGAGCACAGAGGACTGCATAGAAGCCTCGAGTTCAACAGATAAAATCTCCACCAGTGTCTCTTGCTGTTCAGGCATGGTGCCTTGGGCCATGGTCACCAGAAGCCCTAGTACCAGAGGGATAGTCCTGCACGAAAGAGGCCTGCTCCTCCCAACATCCCCACAGCTCATGTCTCTCCGTTTATAGTGCATAGCAATAGGCCTTTGGGCTGCCCAACAGATGTCTGTGAACAACTTAAGAGGCCACATGCACTGAAGTCAGTCTGATGATATGCTTGTGGGTCAAAAACCCCTAGTTATTGGCGTTGCTCACAGATGCAGTTGTTTCTCTTTGCTGTCCTCTGTGATCCATGAAGAGATCTTTAGTAGCCTGTTAGACAGCCATGTCAGCCAGCTGAGTGAGAAAGCAGAAAAAAATACAAAAACAAACATTAGTGTGACAAAGTGACAAATGAAAAAGCACTCTACTAAATGGTGTATGGTGCCACAGAATATTGTTCCATTATTTAAAAAGACTTGATACCAACACTGCAGCGTACTTGTGCAGTGTCCAAAATCCCCATTTATCATCTAGTGCACTATATTTGGGATCAGATTGCCTATTGACATTGGACATTTTAGAAACATTTTTTGACAGTAGATCACTTTAAAATATCAAATCTGACAACAAATTGCCCGCCTTCGTCTAGTCAGTCAACTGCTCTTACTGTTGTCTTGTGATAAGTGAAATGTGTCTCCTGCTACCTACTGCTCGAGATAAAGTTGTATGCAAGCTGTGTAAGCTACAGTTAGCTTATTCCACCACTAGCAACATGAGGGCACATCTCCAAAATGTGCACCCAAATGAGCATGCAATGTCTGAAACTCCAACTAAACAGCCACGTCTCGACTGCAGCACGACAAGAGGCGTTCTTTACTTATTTTGTAATGTGTATGTTTTCAAAGACATGTTGAAACTGAAATAAAAATCCCTATACAAGTAGTTATGTCTCGTATTAGCTACATACCTACATGATGCGCAAATAGATATTCGAACGGTTTGACCCTATGTGTTTTTTTTGTAAGGGAATATTCAAATGTCATTTTGGAGCAATTTTGACAGCCCTAGTATGTTATTATATAAAGTATAATTTATAACCGAGACAATATTTGAAGACTTCGTAAAAACACTAAACTCAAAACATGCAATTTATAAATGTTAGGATGAATACAATTATCCAAATCTACTGAAATTAAATATACCCAAATCACAGGGTTGTTTGTGCAAATAGCGTGAAATATATATTTTCGTTTAGATTACATACTTGTAGATTCAAAGTCATAAACATTATTATGGAAAAGGACACGCTGATCTCCCACTGATCTTCACTTCTCTGTCATGGCATATTCAGTAATAGCGATTCTCACGGGACGCACGAGTGTCAAAGGTTGTTTGTCTTGGGTGTAAGTTTTAATTAGGTGCCCTGGGGGTTGGAATAAGAGTCTCCGTTGTGCTGACCCAGCCAACCCCAATCCTGTAGCACTCAGAAACAGGCAGAGGGGGGTCATACAGTTGCCTGGAATCCTAATGCCTGACTGGCACAAGGCTTTGACGTCAACTTATACACCAAACAAAATACCGCCTGCTCTAAAACGTTCCAAACCAAGCAGGAAGAGGATCTTGTGAAATACTTGTCATTCACAACAGTTTGGGTGAGAATCTGTGTCATGAAAACAGGTAATTTATACAATGCTTGAACTTGCTCCCTGCAATATTTGGATGATTCATGGAAGAAATGGCCACTAACAGAGGGTGGCGATACAATAGGATAGGGATCTCGAGGGAACCAAACATTAACATTGCAATCAGAAAATATACATATATGGGACCTCAGTCTCATTCTTTGGGGATAAGCTACAAAATGTAATAAACAAATTGACAGCAGTCATTATTCAAATCTGCCATGCAGGCAAATGCACGGACTTCCAATAAACTCCAAATGCACCAACTAATACAGCCAAGATTTCATGAGGGCTGGGCGATATGGCTGAAAAATTTACTACGATATAAGTGTTTCATGTCAGTCAATATCGATAATTGATTTTTTTCTTTTTCCCATTTGAAATAAGAAACATTTTAAAAATAACCCTTTAAAATGGTGGTTACAGGTGAGATTTTTGAAGAAAAAAAAATCATTTTCAAGATATCAGAATCAGAATCTAAGACATGAGACAAAATAGTGTAGAAGCTGACATTGCTGCTTGACAATATGTTAACGAGATAGTTCGGGTTTTTAGAAGTGGGGTCATATAAAGTACATATCTATAGTCGGTCTGTTTCCTACTGTAATCACCGATCAGTGCAGCCTCAGTTTGGAGGAGCAGAGAGTCGCTCCAGCCAGACGCTTAGCTTTGTACTGCAGTGAACGGAGTCCAGATGCAAAGCAAATTTTAACTTTTTAAAATTCTAAAACGAGGCCCACCTAAAAAAAAAATCTATATTATTGCAAGTGTACGTTGTATATGGAAAATTAACACCGCTTTACATCACCATCAGACCGCCCTTTCTTTTGGCACTACATTTTCTCAACCCTAGAACCTCCGTATCCCTACACATTAGCGCAGCGGCCCAGTAGCGCTAATGCATAGGGATACGGAGGTTCTACGGTCTGTCTGTGTCTGAAGTTAAGTTTCGTTTTGATCGAAAGTAAACAGAGTTGCGTGCATAAACCTCTCGTCCAGCAAATGGGCCTCGCACTCTATTTCGCCGCTCGCAGATCACCTGTTTCTAACAGAGTTCAGTGAAATTATTGAACGTATTTTCTATTGATACTGATCACGTGTCTATCGCGATAGATGTTATTGTTTTATCGCCCAGCCCTACTCTCTCTTTCTCCCCCTCTCTCTAGTCAGACAATTTATCATATTTTTAAACCAAACTAAAATAACCACTACAATTCTAATCCCAACAATAACATCAGCACTGCTGCTCTGGTGTTCAAACATCTGTTTTTTAACTCAGGTATGACATCAGGTATCTAAAAAAAATAAAAAATACAATGGCCAAATCATAACCTTTTCATTCAGTTTTAGTTCCCGCTGTCAGAAGCCATTTCTTTTTAACGTTTATATCTTATATAATAAGCCTCGTTTGAAAGTCATGTATTCCAAAGGCAGCTTATCAAATAGTTGAGTGAATGTATTTTCCCTGCTGAATGGGGCAGAAACATTGCCAATGGAAAACATTGTTGCAAGTGGGCGTGATCAAAATCTCTGCGGGAATTGTCAAAAAACTGGCCCAAACTGCTGAAGCTGTGATTATTTGATAAAAGGTAAAATGTGCGACAAAACAATATTAAAATGAGGTAGTATAGAGCTGCAGAGATGCGCTGGCCTACAATTGTTTTTCTCCAGATAGAACAAACCATGTTTGTGTGGTACAGACCATGCTTCCAACACACAGACCTTACAGTGTGCGTGTGTATATTATTTTTTTTCTCTTCTTCATATTTTGTTATTTGTCCAAGAGAACGAAGCCAACCCAAACTGATCAACTAGTGGACAATCTGCCCTTGCACTACACATCCCGTCTACGGACTTTCACACATGCTTTGCAGAAGAACACGGACAGAGAGAAATGTTCTTTGGTAATACATCCCTCCTTTGAATACAGATGGTGATGCCCCCTCTCCAGTTTAATGTTGCTGTTCTAACGCCCTTTTGGAACAAGCTTGTAAGAGCAGCTAGTTGTTGCAATGTCCTTCAGTGCTACATTGGTTTTTATTTCAATTAATTCACACTGCTGTTGCGATAACGGGGACCAGTGGTGAAAAATCGCACTTTGAGGAAGTAAGATGAAAAATAAGATGAGTTACATTGCAAATGCAATATCTGAAAATTAACGTTTTCTCATTTATTTTTTTACTATATAAAGTATTGTCTAGTTCACATTATCCCTGGCCTAACACGTGAATATATTACCCTGCTGTTAACCTGCTAAATTCACACAACTGCTTCTTTTGCAACTTTGGTTTCTGTGGATGCAAGTACACTCCCACCCCTTCACTCCCTTTTACAATACCTACCCACATTGTTCTGATCTAGTCATAGAATTGTAAGGAGCCAGCATCTCTACAGTGGTATACAGCTCAGCCAGCGCTACTGAGACAGGCCAGCCCACTGCTTTTTTCATTTAAAAATGTGTGATTCATCACTAGACCAAATGAAAAAAAAAAAATCAAACAAAGGCAGCTGCAGTCATTTGTTTGCTTGGAAAAACAATTGTGTTGGTAGATCATCTAAGACTAATAAAAACATGTAGGCCAATGTATGCATGACAAAACAGCTGAAACCCTATTGTCTTATATATATGTTGGAAGATATTATTATCTACTGCAGGTACGGAGGGAATTTTTCTGACAAAGAAGTGGGCATTTATGACTTGACTGCCAGTGGGGAAAATTACTACATACAATCAATTCAAATCCACAGGGCTCCTATTCCCTCCACCATCATACACGTACTTCGAAATGATGCATGGCAAGGCTTCAGACTAACTTTTTCCACCAACGTCACTGAACTTTTCCAAAAAAGACGGTATCTTAATCTTTAATTGTTGTTTAAAAGTATTAACATTTACTTTTACCTCCAATCAACAGACTGAGTCAGCAACCAGCCTTCTGAACTATTCACACACTGTAATAACCAGAAACTGTAAAACATGTAATTATAGACTGCGACGGGTGTGAGGAAAAAAGAAAGATTTAATTTCAGTACTAACTAATTTATGGAAAACACAATATTACACTGGAGAATGCAATCTTATTAATTACTTAAGAGTAACCAAAATAATAAAGACACGTTAGTTTTGTTTAATCTTACAAGCTACTGCTACACTTCAAGTCCACCATGCACCACCATTACAACTCAGGGAAACAGTAAAACTTATGTTGTCACATTAAGCTGTGGTTCATGTTGTAACACATCATGTTTCTCAGAATAGAACTGCTCAGTCCTGCTGTCTGTTTTAGCCCAATTAGCTGTTAGTTTTGTTAGCCAAACACAAAACAGGGCTCTGCTGGCTGCCTGCTCCTAGTGAACAGCTAACCAGCCCGCCACCTGCCGACTTCAAACCAGATTTGTTGTTCGTATTGTAACATTGAAATAAAGAAATATCATGCATCCACTGTTGATAGAGTTTTATGTGTTCTTTCAGATAAAAACACCCTTATTAGTCTTGTGCTGTGCGCTTTGAAGAGAGACAGATATAACTATGGCAATAGCGTGTAGTCAGTGCTCAGTTCAGCAATTTCAAACTTAAGATAATAAAAACACAACAAGTCACTCTTAACAGGAAAAAGGAGTGACACACCGTTTGTCTGTTAAACTGAGTCATGTCTTACCTAACCCATTAACCGGGCTGAGACGTGCCCCTTATCTCACATCTTCCAGGGAATTTTTTACCTCATGCCCGGCCCCCAATGTACAGCCCTCTTGTGAGTGTGACGATCTTTGACATAAAAACCCCGAATACTGATCTCTTCAAGACACACGGTTATGCGAGGTTACTTAAAAGTTGAATCTTCAATGAGCGACAATTTGCCAACTGAGTGTAAAGACTAAACATATTGCTTGACTCATCCATCCGTTTTCTGTTTATATGTAAACCAAACATTAACATGAGAATAGGTTTTGCCCATATGTTTAGTTTAATTCAGAATGAGCACTACGCCGCTACACCTTACCTCAGGCTGTTGCCACACACAGAGATAAAAAGCAACATCTGAGCATCAAAGTACGCTCTCCACAACGTGTCCTAGATTCTATCACGTTCTCATTTCACAGTGCGAGTAATTCAGAATCCAATTAAAACAACAGCTCATTAAGAAATATGAAAGGTTTTAATATGTCGATTTGCGGCGCTCTAACATGCCGTCGAAATGATAAACAAAACAAATATTGAAATCAAACATCTGCATAACAGAGTCTCTTTGAGATGAGTAAACCTCGATGGTAGGGGGGAATGTCATTTGAGGAAAATCAAAACATGGCTTAACAAGAGAGCATGCATGATGCCATACAGCCTGTTGTAGAGAGGATTGTCCTTAAAAGCCTTTTACTTCAAAACAATCACTCTGCTTATAGGGTAGTCTAAGAATTGGGCACACATCAAAGCCTCTCTTTCTTTTTTTATTTTGGTAAAACAACTTGCAATAATCATGTTTCTCATTGCCAATAAAGGGGGTAATTATGCCTCATTGTTATCATCAAGATCATTTCTTTACACCAGCATTGGGGCTGAGCTGTATGCCACTCTTGTTAAAATATTTAAGAAATGCATTTTGAAAAGCAAAAGTGCTAAAACAAAATAAAGGTAATTACAGTGTCCCGTGTAATAAAAAAAACGTTAATTTTCCACTCAACACTTATTAAAACCTATTTTTTACTGTGACAAGCTGAGTTCAATGACACAGGCTGATTTATGCCCAATTCACACCGAGGCCTACACTACTTGGAGGGGGGGGGGACCAAACCATTAACAAGCATGCGATCCATGCTGTCTGCAGTTCAACAGTAGTTAAAACTAAAAACTAAAAAATAATTAGGGCTCCGATGCACAGTGGCACTCAGGGCCAATTGAATTGACGTACCACATCCAGCAGCCTCAAGATAGTGCATGAGCTGAATAACAAACATATCCAACAAGACAAGCTTGCTTTTTGCAACTGGATGTTTCCCTTGTGTTGCCCTCTACACCGCTCGACAAAGTGATGAAATGTGTGGAGGAGAGAGAAAACACAAAATTCGGCCTTGGTTGAGTGAAAGTCTAACCTGGCATGATGACCCGAGAGCAACTCGTTTAACGCTACAAGAAAACTACTGTATGCTGTCAAAACCAAAGTGTTGGAGGGTCAACAAATCACTTTTGTGTGTGTATTTCTGGGAATTCAGAAGCAGCCAAAAGCATGAAGAAAATGTCAAGTTTGAGGTGTAAAAAAAAAAAAACGAGAGCAACGCCAAATCTCGCCAAATTAGCAATCGTTTCGATGTAGTTACAGGTTGATTATCTTAATCCGTTTTAACTCATATACAGGCTAAATCGCTAATAATGATTGTGAGGTTACTGACCACAAACGTACCGAGTCGTTATGTTGTGTGACACCGTGATGTTAACGTTAAATCAAAGCTACAGGGTGTTGCTGTAACGTTAGACACGTTGGGAAATCCACGCTAACACAATACTAAGTTAGGCTAAATCAACCCTGCCAAATTCATCATAAACACCATTAAAAACACTTTGGTTGATGTCGTAATGACGCGGAATTAAACAAAACACCGATATCATAATCAGATCTTTCCAGGATTGACAGAAAATCAGTGCCCCAGTAGCTAAATTGGTAACGTTATCCAGTTACTGTCTTATAGCTAACGCTAGCTAACTAACTAAGTGTTAGCTACCGGGCCCGTTTCTGCTCTAGTTTAGCTTTATTGGAGTCGGCGGACGAGGCCTTTATAGATGATAACACCACCTTCGACGTTCAACCTTGATTAATCATGCATCAGCCCACGCTGTGTACACTCCGTCTTTGCGGGAATATTAATCGTTAAACCTGCCACAGAACGAAAAAAAAAACCTGCAGGTCCGGTAACAGGCTGCGTTCAGTGCTATCCTACATCTGCTCGTCGCTAGCGCAGAGATGCACCTGTTTTATTCTAGGCGGAACGAGCAGCGAGCCGCCGCCGCTGGAGCATCCACAAAACAAATCCCTGCCTCGCTCCAAAATTATGCAGCTACCATTAACTCTGTCCGGCTGCTTTTACAATGAAAAAGCTTTTGCTTCTCGGCATTAACACCCCCGTGAGCGTGTTAACGTGACCCAGCTCCCATCACTTTGCAAACGTCGAGCAGCAAAGTCGAATAAGAGCGAAGTGGTTCGGAGCGATAATAGCCACCGAGTGAGGCTAACTAACAAGCTAACGTCAGGAGAGTGTGCCGATTGACAAAAAAGAAATAGCGCGTTACCTGTCCTGTCAGCGGCACAGGAGTCCCGGGTTAATTCTGCAAACGAGCCGGGTTAGCAAACATGACGAGGCTGGCGTTTTTCACGCCGCTAGCGCTAAAACAGCGACATAACCCAAAATTCAAACTGACCTTGTTAGCGAGCTAACGTTAGCTAACTCGCGCCGTAACGTCGCCTCTTCTATCCGGAGAGCGCCGCGGAGACTTCCAAAATGCCATTAAACATGCGCTTTCCCCTTCAACGCCGCAGACACATATCTAGGATTTGGTGAGCGGAGTATCGGAGCACAGTCGGGGGGAAAAGATGTATCTCTGTGGTTGGGTTAGTCGGCAGATAGTTCACTGCTCTGTATTGTAATTATGTCGATGGCAACCCCTCCCTGGCTGCCTCTGTCCTCCTCGCAGACAGGTCTACAGGTTGAGGCCAATCGTGTGTACCAGCATGACTCCGCCTCCCTTTTATTTTGGAGACAGGCAGGTGAAAAGATCAACGGCGAAGGAGCTGTGGGTGAAGGTTAGATTGTATCTGCTTTTACAACGGAGTCAGCTACAGGGCTGGATAAAACTTTTGGGGTTTTGGGGAGAAGTAGTGGTGGGAGAAGGGGGACCAGGCCGGGTAGTGTCTCATTGAGAGAGAAGAATAAAGGTGATGGCTGGTGTGAGAGTAGACAGAGGGTCCAAAGGCAAAAGTGACATCAACTGGGAAAATGTTAGGATGTTTGTATTTTCTTCCCCAAAATTACATAGTGCCCCTTTAAGGAGTGAAAAATAACAAAATCAGTGGTACATTTTTATTTTGCTTTTCCATTCTTGGGAAAGGGGTCAGAATAATTGCCCCCTCTGGCAAAAAAATACTTGCAAGGGTCTCTGGATTGAACTAATATTCATCAGTTTTCATTCATACAATGCATGACACTTTCCTTTTTTTTAAAAATGTGAGCGAGAAACAACAACTCTTCCTCTCGGGAGCGTTTAGTTCTCTTCTCCATTACTATTGAGGACAACAAGGCACAACAGTACCATAGACTATAAAACCAACCTAATATGCAGTTTTCGGGCCAATAAACACACTCTTTTTTTGCAGCAATCCCTCAAATGTGGTTATCAAACACATGTAGGTATGAAGGAAGGTATGTAATGAACGCAGGATATTTTACAGTTTAACAGTCACTGTTGTTCTCGAAAGTGAACAAGTGAACTGAAATAAACTCAACTCGAAATGTTATGATTATAAATCTCCCTGAGCATCGTTTTTGTGAATTATGTAATCGCATATAACAAGACCAGGAAGGCTATCGCAGATATATCTGTGGGATTCATCAGCTGATAATATCTTTAGTTGACTGCATGCTGTGCAGCACCAGAAACAGGTTGTGACAACTAAAAGGGACAAAAAGGTGTGAAAATTGTCAAGAATTGGGAGAAATGAGTGAATCTGAACCTGGGAGAAAACAGGGAGAGGCGAAGGGATGAAAAAACAGGAGTCTCCTGGGAAAATCACAAGGGTTAGCAAGTCTGGGGACAGCAGGGTTCACTGTAGGTGGGTGATTTATGAAATTTCTCAAAGTCCCCAAAGAAAGAGGTTTGACTTAATTTGGTGTACATTTTTTCTTTTTACTCACATATGTCCCTAACTAATCAAGGCCTTTTAACTACATTCTTTGCTCTGTGTGAATGTGCCAAAAGCCCACGTACTCCCCTCTTTTTCTCAGCCTCATTTTGGATTCATGCAGTATAGCGTACAAGAAGAAAGTGCTAAAAATGTCAGAAATGCTGGCATATTGCTAATGTGCAGAGGGGGAGCGGGTGATTATGATGGCCATTGTTGAGAGAGGGTAGGACCAAAGTGCTGTAGTTGCAGATGGGAGCACAGTGTGGCATAATTAAGTAATGAAATGTGAAGTTGGAATCCAAAGAGTGATAGAGACAGTGTCATATGCAGAGGCAGTAAAGAGGGCTTGTCCAAAAAAAAAGCTAATGAGTGAAAGGAGCGCCAGGAGGGAGCGAGATGCAGTGGAGATAACAAAGGTCAAAGGAGAGGTCGAGGTTTACTTTTACAGCAAGAGTAGAAAATGTGGTGGTGGGTGGATGTGAAATCCAACACAGAAAAGGATTCAACTCATTGGAGAGGTAGCAGTGAACCACCTAGACATGAAAGGGAAGAAATATGAAATGGTCTCAGTGTCCCGTCAAGCCAAGAGACATGTGTGGGGATAATACTACTGATGACGATAGTGACGGTGGAACGCAATGGGGACGACTTTAAATGATTCATAGACAGCAGGAGAGAGAAGCCAGATATCTTACATATCCAGGAAACACATTTTAATTATGCTAGATGTGATTATGATACACTCGGGCAAGAAAGGAATACCATGCAGAGTATTGGGACAACTGAGGTTCAGAAATGTGTTGTAGCAGAGTGTAATAGAAATAGAAACTCAGTTTATTTGTTGTGGGGACTTAATTACACCTGGTGGGAAAATAAAAAAAAGTTAGACTGCAATGAATGAGCAGAGGAGCTATTAAATGTAGGTTATTTGGTGTGGATGTTAGTACAGGTAAGGAGTCGGTGTTAGACCTCGTCTCAAATAAGATTGCCTAAATGGTTGTGTGTAAGCTACAGTTTTTTTTTTCTAGCTAACAAATCAAATGAAAGAGAACCAATTAGAATGAGATGAATGGCTTAAAAGTCCAGGTAGGTACTAGAAAACGCATGCAGAGCTGTAGTGGCAGCGGAGGCAGAGCACTGCGATATTTGGTGAGTAACTAAAGTTTATTTGGCGTCACGAAGCAAAATGTACGCAGCACTTCAACATACCGACTGAGTTTCAAAGAAGAAGGCCAGCTTGCCGATTTTGCAGTGTTTCAGGTTTAGAGAGTGGGACAATGGCGAGCCAGGGATTTGAATGAGGCTAAAGGTCGTCTTTGCCATAAGCAGGTGTTAATATTTACATTTAAGGCATTTAGCCCACTCTTTTGTCCAAAGTGACTTACAGTAATTAATACATGCTTTCATACACTGATGGTGGTGGCTGCCATGAAAAGTGCCGACCAGCACATCAGGAGCTGTTTGGGTTTCAGTGTCTTGCCAAAGGACACTTCAATATGCAGACCAGGGGAATCGAACCTTCCAATAACAAGACCCTGGCTCTACCCCTGAACCACAGCCGCCCACGTTAACTGTTAACCTACTAGGGCAACACCGCAAATCTGCCGTCTCACCTGATTCCATCACAACAAGCAGCAACGTCACAATATTGGAGTGAGACAATAACGTGATATAACATTTTGGATATCGCCAAAGCCAAGTGGTGAAGAAAAAGGTGCATTCAGAGTGATGAAGGGCAGTTATATATTTGAGGAAGCATTGCAACTCAACTGGAGGCACTACATCTGTAGGGGAGATGGGAGGTGATAGAAAGGACAGGGGCTATCCAATCCTAACAAATGGAGATCAAACTGCAGTCTCCAATATAGGGTTCTAGTCAGAAAAAAGGAAGAAGAGAGAGAACAAAATGCTGAGGCTTTACAAAGGAAACATAACACAGCGATAAGTACAATGTCCCATTTATCTTGGGGAAGCTAAAGAATGCAGGAACGGATCAAATGCTGTATGTTATATAACGTTAAAGAATTTGAGTGAAAAAGCACTCCTGATGCTATTGAGGCTATACAATTAAATGTACAGGAAACAGGCTGGAGACCAAAAAAGGTGGAAGGAAACTGTCATTGTGTTGTTAAGAGAGCCTGGAAGAGGACATACTTAGGTTATTTGGGTCATTTTGGGAGTAAAAGGTACGGTGGCTTATTATCCAGAATTATGTCTGGACAGAAATAAGGAAACTACAAGTGAAGAAGGAATCGTGGTTGCTATATTCTCTGATGTATATGTCGACATGTTTTGGAGAGACAGTCGCATAATAAAGCTGCATTGAATATAAGTAGGGGGACTTATATTTAACTGATAAAGGATGGTACCCTCTAAAGTGGAGGTAAGTAACACAGGTAAAATCTTTATGATACTGCATCTGTGCTTTATGCCGTCTTCAAGTGCGTTTACAGGAATGGAGTTCAAGTGCTGCCCTTGTTTTCTAAAAACAAAAACTCTAGACACAGCTGAGATGGAGGCCAGTCATGTTCTAAAGGTTATATTTGTTCTGTGCTGAAATGATTAACAACAGAGTGACTCATTTTGTTTGTGCAGGTGGAAAAATGGTGTCAGGGTTTTAATCTCATCTTCAAAACATTTCCCCAAATGTAAATTCAAAGCCTTCTTTGTCAATACAAAAAAAATCAATTCTGGGATCAATACACATCACGACACGTGTGAAAATCAAACTCCAGAGGAAGCGAACGCCAGGCCGAAATTGTGGGGTTTTATTGACAAGATGTGTAGGGTACCTTAGCAAAGAAGGCTTATCATCATACAACCTTGTTGCACAGAGTTTGCAGTCGTGTGCTTTTGCATCAGTGCATTCAGCCTAACAGAAACACTTGATTGCTGAGTGAAGGCAACTGTGATATTAGTCACAAGGTGCAAGCATGTGGTGGTTGAAGTGTTCAGAGGGTCAAGGATGAGCTGTTGTCAGTCAGGTGAAATGATTATATATTACATTATAGTTCAGTTTAGTCAAGGTCGAGTCTGCGTATGAACTCCCCGGCAAAAAACTTAACTAGAACTCGAAGGAACCGTTGACTCAAAAATGAAAATCCAGGCATCATTCTGCTAAACTCTATGACGATGGAAGTTTTGTAGTTCTCAAAACATTTCTGGAGCTTCACAGCAAAACAGTGTAGCAGGCTTTTCCTAAATAACTGAAGTAGATGAGGACTAACAGATTAAAAACGTAAAATGTATCCATACTTCTGGTCCAGTGTAATCCAAGTCTCCTGGAATCCTATATTTCTTTGATGAAGTTGTTTAAACTGTGAGAAGTGGGCGCACGAGTTTGACTCAAATCAATGTGAAGTCCCCATCTACATTGTTTGACCCAACCTTCCATCGACATGGGGCTGAGTAGATAATGACCAATTTAAAATTCTTGGGTGAACTTATCCTTTAATTAATTCATGTTAAAACAATCAAGGAAATGATCTGCAAAAGGTTTTTTGAGATTAGTTCCTTTTCCCTTGTAAGGTGGGACAGATGCATACAGAGACGGTGGCATTTCTTTACAGAAATCTCCTTCAGCTTATATTCGTCTGCATTATTGTGGTTTTAAATGGGGCATGAGCTCTACTGGGAACAAGACTTGAAGAGGAGGGAAAAGTTTAGTGAAAGAGGGACATCTCCCAGACTGACAGCCAGCGTTGAAGAGGAGGCACAGTGAAAAAGAAAAAAAGAAACTTAAAATGAAACAATAATCATGATATCATTACACTCCCAAATAACACGGTGGAAATGGGCATTCATATAATTCGCTTTTTCCTACAAATGATTTGATGTCTTTTACTCCGCGGAAAAGATTTGCGTGAAATATGTGTTGTCATTTATACGATGCCATCATCATACATTATCATAAACTATAAGCTGCGTGAATATCTCGGAGCGAAATTGACTCTGTTCATGGTGACAAAGAAAAGGGCCTTTGTGGACTAATAAACCCCCTTGGCAAGCATGATTAGGATTTTAAGATAGAGGAATGGAGCCTGTCTGTAATAGTTCACAGACCCGTCAATCATCTGAAGCGCACTGACTCTATGTTCACCCCTGCAAGGCGACTGTATGATAAAAAAAGAGCATGCATGTAGAATCTGCGTGTAGACTTCAGAGAGTAGATTTGAAATACAGCTCAAATAAATGTTTTATTTAAACTGAGCATGCGCAGGTGATGAAATTCCTTCAGTATTTGTTTCCAGATACATGTAAATAATAATTTTCATTTAGAAAATAATCATAAAATCATTGAGAGTAATGAGGAGCACTTTGTAATTGTATAATTTATAACCCAAATCTAATGAAAGCACCACTGGCATGGATATCATATGTAAATTGTATCAGCGCAGGCTGAGAATACGTGCATTTCCTAGCCATGTCCTCCCAGCCTGTTTTTTAACACTTGAGGCTTATTATGGATGAGGGATTTCATTTGCAAATGCATCACCCAGCTCTCAATTTGCCAAATCACACATACTGTACGCAAAACAGAAAAAATAATATAAAAAACACCTGCAGCTCTACTAGACCATGATAGCCCGACCACAGGGTGGGCTTTCATGTGATTGCACATATCAATCTGACTCTTGATGTGTGAGCACAGACCGAGAAAGAGAGCGGATTACGAATCAGCTGACTCCCCACATTTTCTTCCAAGTGACTTATTAGAAGGGTTAGTGTGAGCGGACCGTTGGACCGCTGAGGGGGGTTGGCTGAGTAGTGAGGCCCTCAATGGAGCCAATCTCCCCTTCTTCACAATGGTAGATTACTTTGGACAAGCCTCCTCGGCTTTGCTCAATACGGAATGGAAAGACCCTTTCTGCTTTTAATACGTTGTGCTCACAGATCCTTTTTCCTTTTCACAAACAATTTTTGTCACAGTCATAACTCAGCCGCCCTGAAGTATAGTCCTCACATGAAAAGGCACTGGGCTCCAGACATTTACAGGGGCATTGAAAAGCTTCAAAGAATGTACCGGGAACATATTATTTACCTGATGAAACTTTTGTTTTCGGTCTGCAGTGGATGTCGGCTCAGTCTGTCTCTTGTTATGTTGAGCTCATAATAGAACGGGAACCCGGAGGATTTCCTATCAGAGTACTGTTCCTGTTTGTGCCTGCCCACAGTTATCTGTTCACGCTGTTCTGCACAAATAAGATCCACCAAGAGGTACCATCATCACTTGTGCATGTTTACACTCAAATAGACCATTAGTGAGCCGCTGCTCTGTGATGATGGTTCTTCCTTCTACATTAACGTCCTGTAGTGTCTGTAGTCCTATAAGTGACAATATTTAACACACCCCTGAAGAAATCTCCAATACCTTATCTGTGCTTTGTAGTGTCTGCCTTCGTGTTCAAGCTGCTGTAAGTGACATATTCTTATTGTGATATAATTCTATTGTGTAATCAGTGTTATAGAGTCTTTGGTCATTAACCAATGTCTGCTCACTTTATCTAGTCAGACAGAGAACTACATAAAGAGGCAGTCCTGTCTCCCGAAGAAGACATGAGAGCAGGATCCTCCTGTTCTGGTACCAACACCAGTATAATGGCTAACCAGGGGAAGCTACCAATTCCAGCGTGGTTTGTTTGGGTTAAGTTTTCTATTTATCTCTTGTCACAACGCTGTTCTTATGGTTTAGTTAGATTAAGGCACAAAAACCACTTGGTTAGGGTCAGGAAATTATCACGGTTTGCCTTAAAATAGTCTGTTATAGTTATAATCTGTTTTGGTTGCCACAGAAATAGCTGGAAATGTCCCACTGTCTCCAACAACGGCTGGAGATGGTCCTCCTTCCTGTGTGAAATAGTTTGCTTTGGTAGGCTTTCCAAGCCTCCGCCTTCCCCTCTACCTCCCAATGTGAAAGTCAGCTAATAAGCATATGCGAATGTGAGATGCCATGATTGGTACCAATGTCAACATTGGATGGTTTTTGTGGTTTGCAAAAACCTTAACTGCTAACATTATATCTGATGGCAGTGCTGGGATTACCTTGTGAACGACTCAGGAAAGATTTTCCGCAACAATCCATGTCCTCACGTTCGTCTCGTCTCAGTACCTCTCTCTGCTCTGTGAACAGAGAGGAACAGGAGCTAACTTAAGGTTGGTAATGGAGTCTGCTAATGTAAAATAATGACCGGCTTCCAGCACAACGCAGAAGTTCCACAGAGCCCCTTTAATGGTTAACAGCACTTGTGACTCATTTTCTGTTTGTGCAGGTGAAAAGTGATGTCAGTGTTACATTTTATCTTCACAACATTTCTTCATTCCCCTCCAAATCACATGTCTTTTAAATTCAGGTTTCTTTGTCAATAGGAATATTGATTTTGGTATCAATACTCATTATGCCATGTGTGAAAAATCAAACTTCAGAGGAAACAAACCTACCGGTTGTGGGATTTTATTGATAAGGTGTGTTGCCTAGACAGTGCTCTGTGAAAACAGTCTCTTTGTGTTTAAAGAAAAAAAAAAACCTTGATAATTTACTAAATATATCTTATTGAGAATCAAATTGGGGGTTGTGGTTTCATCTTGTCATATTAACATGTATTTCTTTAAATTAAATCCATTCTGCTGAGGCAAGTTAGCTGGTAATTCGCAAAATGAGACTGCATAATTACTCCACCATCAGAGGCCCAGAAGGCAATTACAGGGGATTGGTCATTAGCAGGTCTGTAAGTTTGACCAGTGGCGGATCAGGCCACTCCATTATAGGGTAAACACGCAGCTCCTCACGCTAAATGGAAGTCTGAGGAAAAGCGCCTAATGGCCTCTGTGACTTGGGTAATAGTTTTGTTATCAGAGACAAACAGGCCTAATGATTCTCAGACACATCAGCAAATATAGAAATTGGCAAATCGACATTGGCCACAGGATAACCCCAATGAAGAGCAGAAATCAAATCAAAACCTTCTCAGTACCCGCTTAATGTGTACTGTGTCTCTTTACCAGTCGTGTCAAATACCCTTAAACCAATCCATCAGCAGTAATGTGATTACACAGCCCTGAGTTTTAGTCCTTGGAAACCCTTTACACATATTTACTATGATACCAGCTGTCAGCAATTCCCTACTTGGAGCAAAGTCATCAGTTTAATAGCTATGACCTAGTTAAGTTCAGTTATGACTCGTCCTCTATGAGAAAGGAATCATTTGAACGGAGTGTTGGCAGGATAACAATGATGGGACTGTGACATGGTGGATGAACAACACGAATCTGCATGCTTGAGCACCATTTGGTCCTCACAAGGACAAGCATTTGATGGATTGCCATAACTTATTCACACTGAAGTGTGTTAGCTGGTCTCGGGGAGTATTACTGCATTGTGTCTCCAGAGGTGTTGCACTGTAAAATTGTTGGACTCATTATGGGAGGTATGATCAAAATCAATACAGCAGAAACAGAGATATCACCTTTTTTCATTCCACGCTTCCTTCTTACATTTCAAAACTTGGCGCCTACATTACCCACAATACAGCTTAGCCCCTGAGTGACATCATTGGAGGCACTTACAGCCTCACAGACCTGCTAGCATGGATGTAGTCTCCAGGGGTGGAAAGTAACCAAGTACATTTTGTCAAGTCATGTACTTGAATACAAATTTAAGGTACTTGTACTACATGTGAGTGTTTATACTTTCAACTTCACTACATTTCAGAGGAAATAGGGCCCCTTTCTCTCCGCTACATTGGTCTGACAGCTTTAATACTTACTTTACTCACTCACTTTACAATTCATCTAAAAGGGGTCATCAGAACTGAATCACCCTCTTGGAAGAGGGGTTAAACATCTTCAAGAAACTGAAGCATTTCCAGTTGCCTATGATTACTAAGAATTACTTAGTTTTGTTCCTACTTTCGTTGTACTGCACAATGAAGACATGCTTTTAATATTCTACGTAAATCTAGCTGCTAATACTTTACTCAGAGATCTTGTTTTTGCGTGCAGGGTATGTTATTAGTACTTTTCTTTAAGTAAAGGATCTCTCGCTTCCCACTACTTCTTAAATCTTCTTACTTCATTCAGTCCTTACAGGTAACTGTACCTGTCAGACTTACCTTCGGTGTGGCCTACATATCTGGGATATCCTGGGAGTCATGTCTCTGCACAGAGTGACAAGCCTGCTCAGTGTAACCTGAGTCCGTGTCCTCTCCTGTTACCTCCGGTCGAGATAATCATCACCTTCCTGTGTTTTCCGCCCTCGTCGGCCTGAGATTTATTAACTAGCAAACAACGTGTAAGGTCTCAGGAATGTGCTCCACGTTTGTCCACTGAACCTGACGGTGACTGGCACTCACGCCTAATGATGCAGGCAGCTCTGTCTCAATAAGTCTGCGTGGGCTGCCGAGTGTGTGGGACAGCGCTCCTGCTTAATGTCGCCATGGGCTCGGGGACGATGGAAGTAGGGAGAATGGCGCAGAGACCCCACTTCGGGTCTCAGGTGTATACTTAATGCTACCCATCAATTCTGGCCCAGGGGAGACTACAAGCCAGATCAAATCACGAGTCAGAACTGCAGGATGCATTTCAGCCTGCCTTATTACCTGGCTGGTCACATGGCAACAGCGCAGAGTGAGATTGAATGAGGCAACCGCTACGGAAATCAAAGCCACACATCCATCCAGGTGATATGGGGGAAAAGTGTGAATTAAATCGAGATTCTCGGGCGTATCACCCATAATCCCATGTTATCGTCATATCTATGATAAGAGACGACCAGGAGAAAAGAAATCATCAGCTGCGTTCAAGGAGAAGGAATAGCAGCATCTGTAGCTGCCTATTATGTGGCTCCCCGTATCCACCCACTGCCTGGTCCAAGGCTGTCTGTGCTGCTTAGCTCTGGCACAGGGACTCTCTGTGATACAGCAAAGCTCTCAGTGCAGGGAGCGTGGGGCCGATGCCAAAGTCCTGTTGTCCAAATCTGTCGGCACTGTCTCATTTAACAGATAAGAGGCTAATCTACAGGGTGGGCAGGAGATAGACCCACAAATACAAGGCCTCTGTTGTCACCCACTCGCCATTCTCCACATTCCTGGAATGTGTATAGGCATGTGCAGACAAACAAAACCTTGAGAATCTCTTTTTTTGCCTTTATCCCCCCCCGGACTCAGATGTGTGCTATAGAATATAAATCATAATGAATTTGTTCTATTCATCTGCCTGAATTGCTTTTATTCTTACGGATGTAAATGACACCGCTGCTTCCTTTTTTTTTGCTCTGCAGAGTAATACCAAGCAGAGATTTAGAGCAGTGCAGCAGTGATGGTGACTTCTGTATTTGTATGAATGATCAGTGCTCGTCCTGAAACATATTTATAGTACTTCAACCAGAATTCTGAGTGTTTAGATTATGGGCGAGTGCAAACTGAATTGATACAGTGAATTGATGACACCCCAGAAAAGCTCTGTGTTGTTCCAAATTTGAAAGCGCAGCTGCAAAATCATGATTTTCATTACCAGTGCCCAACAATACTTTTACAAACACTTGACTTTAATAATTATTAGTGCAGTACCGGTTTATAACATGCAGTTTGGCACAGATTATCTGGTAATGTGAGAGGTTTTACAGATCAAGTCTTAAGCCTCCTGAGCTGCTCACAAACCCAAAGGGGACACCCTGATAATGTCAAACATGTTTGATATTTACAATGTAAACAACCAAAAAGAGAGGAATCTTGGAGCAGCTGAAGAATTATAAAAACCTGTGTTGACCACGTCTCCCCACTCATTCAGACTCCAAGTTGCTGTGCCATGCTAATCCCCATTTTGTATTCTAGCCCTTGAGGCTAAAGTTAGCTAGCATAATACTGTTGACAGAAACTAGAAATCTCCCCTCCAGTTCTCGCTGAATAACCGGAGATCTCACTGAAGAATTAGAAAACCTGTGTTGACCACATCTCCCCACTCATCCAGACACCTTTAACTTTCTGCTTGTGTTTTTTGAAGTTGATGATCCAGCATGCTAATCTCCATTTTGTTTACATCTGCTTCCCCAACAACAATGTTGCATTTACATTTTTGTCCAAAACGACTTATAGTAATTCATACTTACATTCATACACTGATGGTGGTGGCTGCCATGCAAGGTGCCGACCAGCACATCAGGAGCTGTTTGGGGTTCAGTATCTCGCCCAAGGACGCTTTGACATGCGCATCAGGGGAATCGAAGCAGCAACCTTCCAATAACAAGATGATAGCTCCACCAAGTAAATAAAACTGTAAAAATCTGAATCAGAAATACTTTATTGTTCTCAAAGGAGAAATTGCTGACAATAAAACCGACAAAATTCAGATTAACATCATTAACTATCTAATGAAAGTAAACAACCTGAAGTGTTTTCTTCACTCAGTGATACTGAGACATGTTGAGGTTGAATAGCCATAATCCCCTCTTCAGCTGTTAATTTGCCAGCAGCAGAATATAGTGGCATAGCCAGAATATTGTGGCTATGCTAGTTAGCTTCTAGGTGAATCCATGCTGAACCTGTGCCCAGCAAAAACTCCATGGCACAACAAAGGGTTAAAAAGCAATGAATAAACAATGGTTTCAAAGATTAAAGCCCAGGGTGCAGAAACAGGCACAAACTGGCACGCTAACCAGCTCTCTAACTGAGTCTCTCTTGGTAATTGTTTTGTCCTTTTGTTGGCTGCGTAGTTACAAACATTCTTTATCCTTTAGGTCAGGCTTTTTTCACTGCTAATCATCTGCGCCGATGAAGGCCCGACTTGGGGAAAAAACGTTTGTCCTTTGCTCTCAATAATTGCGAGACAAACAATTATGTGAGGGCCTCATTATGCAGTTCCTCGAGTGTGGATCTTAAGTTATACAAAGTTGCTAATGTATTCATACTTAAATATTGATACACAGGCTCCTCTTTGGTTCATAACTTTCAGTACTTTCAAAGTTTCAAAGGAATTTCATAATAATAGTTGGTGTTGCCACACTGTTGCAGTATTGTTTAAAACTACCATATTGTGCTCCAGCACAGATCTTATTACCTGCGCCCCCTCCTCAGTGCACTTTGCAAGATCAAAAGCTGTTTGAAGGTGCTCATCATACCTGATACATGAGACTTAGCAGATAGCTCCGACTCTGAAGTTACAGTCGGGGGCTTTGATGGGGTCCTGGGATAGGAAGTTATTAGTGAGTTATGCGAAAGGAT
>CAEMYA010000044.1:7141989-7151993 GCA_903131615.1 Diplodus sargus | reverse complement strand
CCCCCCCCCCCCCCCCCCCCCCCGTTTTGTGTGTTCTTAAAATGCACAGTGACAATCTAAGTTACATTATTAAATCTCCTCTTCAATTTGTCACATCAATTAGATTATTTGCGAGACTTTAAACAAACCGTATTACATTTTTTCAATCTAAACATAACAAGACTTGAGGAGCATGGGATTGCATTGTTAAATGTGCTGCAAGGAGTTTTAAACTGGTTACAAGACAGTCTCAGTTCATTACTGATGCCTCTATTTGATTTACATCAGCAAACGAGACCATAAGTGAGAAGATTAGTTGGCACTGTAAGTTAGTTATTCTTAATGCCTGTCACCAGGTCAGATTCCGGCTTACTGAGGTTAATTAAGTCATAGAATTATAACTATTTGTCATGCTGTGGTGTTGAGAATGAATTGAGGGTCTCATGGCCAGAGGAGCGAAGCCGCTGTGTAGTCTGGTGATAAAGTAGAGCACTAGAACAACATTTAACTTCTTGCACCGTCAGCATTTTACAGATATTATCTCATTGTCATGGATCCAAACAGCTGTGTTTGAAGAAAAAAAAAGCACAACAAAAAAATATGTTGTGTCTTTCCTTCACTTACCTCCAAAACAAATTCAGCACCATTCAGATCAAAATCAGGATCCAGAAGGTGGTGGTGCTTTACTGCTTTTGTCCACACGGGCTTCTAGAATCAACAAAACAAGTTCTTTGTAACGGCTTATAACAGTCGCCATGATAGAATGTTGGCAGTAAATGGTTCTGTAAACCAGTTATACATTCACATTTGTATAGATCATAGGCTATGTAACTACAAAACATGTCATATCACGTCCACATGACCCGTTTATGACCTGACCTTCATGTTGGCAGGTTGAAGGGAAGGTGGTGGGTTGACAGGAAAGAAGACCACAGTTTGAGACTGCGTTTCATTTGTAAGCTTGAAACCACTCAACAGTTTTGATGAGGGACCAGGACTTCACAAGATTTGTAAGCACAGCACCACTGGATATTTTAAGGAGAGCTCGGTACAATTTCAGCTGTGTTTGTGGCGACAAATGACATATTTTTTGACAGGTAGTCGGGACATCTCCAGCGTTGTTTTTAGCGACCAAAACAGGTATTTCTAACTATAGCTAAGTGGTTTTGTGCCTAAACCCAACCAGAACAATAGCACAATATTATCACAAGATAAAATTGAACTTAAAGAAATGTAAGGTTGCAACAAACAGAAATGTAATGTTCTTTTCTATGTTCTCCCCCGTGCTGCATGGATTCTCTCCAGGCACTCCGGCTCCCTCCCACAATCCAAAGACTGTCTAAATTGCCCGTAGGTGTGAGTGTGAATGCTTGTTTATCCTTATATGTCAGCCCTGTGATGAATCTGTCCAGGGTGTATCCCGCCACTCGCCCCAATAAATCCTTCGCAAAGGATAACCTGTTACCTGAACGACACAACAAACTGAGGGTCTAGTTGTTTTTTATCTTATTCCAAAAATATTTCAATATTGTATCTTTAAGTGTGCAGAATAAAAAAAAGAATATATTTTCCCCGTCGTTGTAATTACCTCAGAGTTTTAAGTTCTCCCTCTTTCGCACATGACTGAAATGAACGCCAGAACTTCCCACACTCTCCACCGTGCTTATCAGATCATGTTCCTGCCTACAGGCTGTTTCCAACCACATCACTAGAAACCATACCGTCATAATGTTGCCTACATTGCATATTTGTGCACCTGCGGATGACACAGTATCCTTTAGCCTGTTTCTAGACATAGCCCGGAGGAGCACTTCCTTCTCACATCTGCCATGATCTCATCCTCAGCCTTTTTTTTTTAAAACTGACACTGAAGTAAGGCGCATATGACCTAGAGCCACGGCGGCTGTCTTGGTATTAAGACATCAAAAAAAGATTTGAGTTTGTGAAAATGGAAATTAGGGCCTTCATGAAATCTAAATTTCTATGAATAGTTGGATTAAAACTAGAACACAGTCTGAACGAAGTTTTATTCATCTGGATGCAGGAGGAGACTTTTTAATATTAAATGTGAGAGACATGCAGTTATGATCCGTCTCTTCTGTAAAACTATGGAAGTATTGCATCCATTAGGCTCTGAAACAATGTCCTCTCTGTAGGTTTGAATAAAGGAATTTGGGGTCATAGCACATGTTTCAGTTAAGATTGCTGTTTTAAATCTAAAGGATGACAAAGGATGTCTTTAGCTTTTCACTCAAACCGCTGTAGTCTCAAATCTGTAGAGTCTGTTTAAAGCTATAAATAATTAAGATGTATGGTGCACTGACATTGCTTTAAAAACAACACATTTACTATGTTAAAGGTGTAACTTTCTGCACTTTTACCGTGGTAAATGTGTTATGAGACATTTAATATCAAGTCACACCTCTGAGCTCTCTCCTGCATCTGGCTTTGTGGTTTTAGTAAATAATATGTTTACTGTGCTCACAGTTATACACCTTTAAGCCGCATTCATGCAGTGTTGCGCAAGCCAGCTTTGCTCAAGGACACATCGATGATGGCTGAGAGGCGAGACCATTCATAATTCACTTTCTTAGTCAGTCTTTACTGGCTGTTGGTGGGATTCGACCTCCGCCTCTTCAGCCACCCATCACTGCTCTTTAGAAATTCAGCTGACGTAAGGATTTAAGAGACATGCAATCTGCTCATATTACATATTTTCCTTCGGGGGAGATCATCACTGCTCTGTGGACAAAACATTTAGAAACGTATAGCTGCTAACGGCAGCTACATTTGGCGGCAGTTAGAATAGATAATAGAATACAAGCGATTGGGGCACAGAGGACTGACTGATTTTGACCCTGTCATTTTTATGTACGATTATTACATAATGTTGGTTTAAGCTCTCTTTTGTTTTCCACCATCTCCTGAGGAAACTATCTGGCTCTTTTTGCTGCTCAACACTCCACTACCTTCACCAGCTAGTCGCCAGTTGCGTCCGTCTGCTGGTTGTTCTTGAGCAGCTCCCATAGAGTGGGTTTTATGGAGCTTTTTGACTATACAGGCGGAAAATAATGCTATGAGAGCAACAGGGGCTTCAAATTCAAATTGGTGTGAACATAAGGTCGGATTAAAACACATTTTTTTAAATGGTCTTCAACATTCAGTATGTGATTTTAGGCAATCTGATGGGAGATAAGACGTCAGAGAAGATAATTACAGCAGGGAGACGGAAGCAATATGTTTATGTTCGCAAACATTAGAACACACCTGGCTTTTACTTGTAGTTGTAGATGAGAGCACGCCAAACAAGAAAAAATCCCAAAGAGTTTGTGATACTCTTTTTTACTTTTACTTCCAACAGACAGTATGGCAAGAGATCTGTGGTTTCAGGCCATCAACAGAGAGGATAGAAATGGCAAACCATGAGACTCAGGCAGTCTATACGTGTCCGTCTGTGGCAAACACCTCATCGCAGGTCGCTTAATGATGTTACTAAGTGAATGACACGTGTTCCGATTGTGTCTGCAGATCAGAGTTTATCCAAAAAGGGCCTTTTTAAAGTTGTAACTACGGTTTTTACTGTGGAAAAAATAAGTTCAGACCATAAAACACCTGCTTTTAAAATGGAGATTGGTTTGATAGCCTCTCCACTTGAAAGCAGAGGGTACTTTATGATAGTAGTTTACATAAACAGAGCCAACCTTCCTTTTCATAGTGAACCCTGCAAACAGCGTGAAGTAACGTTGGAAGCGGCGCTTTTCTGAGCACTAACGGTTTAGCAGAGACTGTGGTTCTGTTTCACTACAGCGATGTAATTAGTTTATGGTAACATCACATTGGACAGGATATTGAACAGCTAAATAAAGTCACTTGATGACAGAAAAGATTATAGAGGGCTGAAAAATTACCTGGACATTTAACGAGGTAGTAATTTCAGGTTGGTCCACTTTGATGGAGAGTGGGACTGAAAGGACACTCATCATCCACTATTTCTTTCATTATTTTTCTATATAATGACGGCAATCATACATCAACTACAATATAACATGATTTCTTGCCTGTCTGGCCATAAGCTTTGGGCTCATATTAGCTACAAATCCATATGGTATTTTTTATTTTATGTTATTAAATTGGTAAAGCCTTCAGAATTCACATTTATCGGCAGGTTTAATTAGAGGTGGGGGCGGGCTCATGACACAGGGGCCTGGAGTACCTGGATGCCGTCATCCAGAGTGGGGTGAGAACAAAGACAATCCATTGCTCAACCAGAAGTCCACCAACAGTTGACTACAGGACTGCATTACGACAAGTTATACAGAAAGAAAAGTTACAAAGTGCATCTTTAAAAATAACGATGAGCTGAAACTCGCTATAAAAGCCACGTAAAGTCGAGTGCAGCTGCAGATTTAGCTGATAATCCTTAGTGGGGTTCGTGAATGACCTCTTTCACATTGTCGATAGGGATCTCAGCTCTGATAGCAATAAAAAATATCAAATACACAGCTAAAAGTCCCTTTAATCACCTGGAACGGGTTCCTGTGGGGATCTGAAGGAAGCTCATCAGTAGATTTCTTCAAAAGCTGCTCTGTATCTGCTGTAACCTTGTCTTTTTGCATAACTGTCATTCAGTTTCTCTTATGTTATTTGATCCTCACTTTCCCCCTTCATTCTCCGTCTCTGCAGCATATTCATGACTTTTTTTTGCTTTTTCGTTGTGTTTGTGTGAACTGCTTTAATGAAGGGTCCTTGACTGATTGCAAAAGACACCAGGGATGAAATTTTAATAAAGACACACCTCATGATACGTCTATAAAATGAACGGAAACATGGTATCGCGTGGCGTGGCTGTTCTGCAAGAGATTTCTTTTTTTTTTTTTTCCCCGTTTAATTACATACAAAACAGAACAACACTCACAGAGCAGCGTGGCAAACATAATCCTTGTTCTGTAAGCCATTTAATACTAAATCTCCCTATTAGTATTCCAACTCCAGTCTGCACCGTCCAATGTCTCCTTCGCCTCCATTGTTCAAAATAATACATTCGCTTCAAAGCAAATCCATATATCTTCAAAGAAAGATATATGGAAATGTGCTCTCTAATACAAATCACCACTCCGCATCTACAGTAAACGCACAGTGGTAAACCGTGAAGGAGTTCAATGTGCACGCAGATATGCGTTTTATTTGTTTAAGCAGGCGCAGTGGACATCACAACACTTTCAGCCTCTGCAGTCTTATCATGTGGGCGATAAAGGAACTTATTGTTAGGTTTGTACAAGAAATCGCTTTCATGTTTGATAAGTAAACATCAAAAAAGAGAATGTCAAACCATTGCTCCTTGCTTGAGAGGGAATCAAAGACGACTGCAGCTTTCAAGAAGATCAAGCCGCCGCAGAAGTTACTTTAATGAGTGTCGAACCTGCTGTGAGCTCTGGCGTGGGGAAGCAGACAAGAGCCGAATATGTGTTCAATCAACATTTGTCTGGAAAAAAAAAAGTTTGTTAAAAAATCCAGTGAAACTGATTTGCAAAGAACGTTAAGCCGTGTTTGTTTGTGCATGAACGAAGAGAGAGAGAGAGACGTTCCGCGGCTGAGTAATTGTAGTTGTTACCCCGGTGTCATCTCTCGTTGTTTCAGTGCCATTAAGTATGAGAGGTGTTTGTTAAGCTCGAATGCTCCCGGACAAGCAGAGATGATATACAATGCGTCTGCCAAAGCAAACGGGGGTGTGGAAGACCGTGGCTGATTTCAGAGCGGGCAATGTTGTTTGTGAATTTGGCGTCACGAACGCTAACTTCCAGCCTCGATTTTTTCAATGTTTTATTTGCACGCACATAGGATTACATGAAATCAGATAATTAAAAAGATAAGAGCTGTGTTGGGAGAGGTCAAGAAACCATCAGGCTTATACAACGGAACGACTTCCCTTACAAGAATAAATAAAATGAAGATAATTGACAAAACACTCACACACGCAAAAACTCACAAATCAATGTGCGAATAGATTTAACAGCCACCTCTGATCTCCAGCTCAATTTGAGTTCAGATCATTACCATATTTTTTTGAGGGTGTTTTTTTAATGGAGATGTTGGTTGCCCTCTCTCAGACGAATGCCACTAGCAGGAAACGATGCCAGTGCCATGACAGACGTGCCTGAGGTGAGCTGCCGAGTGTGGCACGTTGTATAATGTGTATTAATGACAGTATGCCCTTGAACATGTTTGCACAATGGGTTTTGTTGATGATAAGTCTTATGAGTGGGCAGCTGTAGCTGTAGCTAATGCACTGAGTTAGCTAGTTAGCGTCCGTGCTGAAATAACATGCTATCCTTTGTAGTGTGCATTGTGTGAGCTGCCTCACCAAGCCAACTGTATGACTGACCAGTACATGTCCTGTTCGGATTTTAAATTGCGGCATAGATGACACACAAGCCTCCTGTTCGTCACCCTTCACACAATGCAGAGTTGAGGGGGTTACTTAAACCAGCCAGTGATTGGGAAGTGTCGCTAAGTGCAGAGTCAGCTGACAGTATCATGGCTAACTGAGCTAACTAGCTAACGGCAGCTACAGTTAGCAGCAATTAGCTCTTTGGTTCCCTGGTGATACGCTGCCCCCTACTTGTATGGGTATGAATTAAACAGATGGCCAATGTTTACATGTCGGACCTTTAATCGAACTTGATTACAAATCATCTGAAGACATATTCTCATTGAATTAAACCATAATTAACACGTCATTCTCTTTCTACCTTCACATCTTTCACTCTGGCCTAAATACATCTTCACACACTCACACTCACACACACACACACACACACACACACACACACACACACACTCACACTCTCACACACACAGGAGGAAATCTCACACCTAGTGCTTCTCCCTCTCTCAGCTTGTCCAGCTGTGATTAAGTGCAGATCTAACTGTGTTAATCATATCCCTGGAGTGTATTGACGCAATCACTATTCTTTCTCCTATTTGATGGCTGTGTCATATCCGGCACTGCACCTTATGGTGTTAAAACCACATCACTATGACGGATGGCTGACCTACACACCGTTAGTGGTGGGGTTTTTTTTTCCTCTTCTTTTTTTCCCTCCATTACAAATCACCCTGTCTCTGCAAGATGGATCTGAAATCAGACAGCACCTCCTACTGTTTGAAAAACAACGTCACTGGAGCTGGTGGACCACAGCAAGCCAGTAAAGCTTTTATATGGTTAAGTGCTTGATTCATAGGGTGCCATTATGTAGAAACCCCCATAGAGTTGCCTTTGCATGGGTGGCAGATTAGCAATAATAGGGCATATTATTCTTCTATCGCCTGCTTAAAAGTTATGTTTCCCTGTCAAGAGATTTAAGACTTGCTGTAACATTACTTTCCTCAAGCTTCAGGTCTAATATGACTTTATTCACGGCGGCGCTGCGCTGGGTTAAGGGCAGGAACACCTAATGATTGCAAGTAAGTGCTTAAAATGTGCTAAAATCCAGCAGCTGCCAAGTTCATAATTCTCATCACACATATGGGAACCACTATTAAAAGGAACAGTTCACCCACAAATGAAAATTCAATCATCGCCCACCTCCATGTTGTTGGAACCAGGTGACGTTTTGAAGATTTTTGGAGCAAAACAGCGTTACAGCATTCTCCTAAACAACTGAAGCAAATGTTTCTGCAAACCAGATATTTCCAAGGTTGACATTATCACGTTATCACATCAAATGCTTATTAGATGACTTTCACATCACAGGGCAGTGGAGACACTTGTGGTGTTAGTTTGAATTGTCGTCTGTGATTGTGACGACCGAAACCGTCAGCAGCGGCTCCCCACAGGGCTGTGTGCTGAGCCCCCTACTCTACACCCTCTACGCTCATTACTACAGCCCCGCCCACTCCAGCAACACCACTATTAAGTTTGCAGTTGACACCACAGTAGTGGGACTCATTTCTGAGGGGGATGAGTCTGCCTACAGGGCTGAGGTGGAGCAGCTGACTGGGTGGTGCAGGGACAATAACCTGGTCCTTAACACCACCAAGACGAAGGAGCTGATCGTGATCGATCCAACCACTGTGCACCAGCGGATTACGTGGAGGGGGTCTCTGACTTCAGGTTCAGGGGACCTGTCATCGAGTGCCAACACCTCAGTGACCATCAACAAGGCACAGCATAGAATTCACTTTCTGAGACTCCTCAGAAAGAACCATCTGTCACAAAAACTGCTTATGTCATTCCACCGCTGCTCAATAGAGAGTGTGTTGACATACTGCATGTGTGCGGTATGTCAGCTGCACTCCAGAGCGTCATCAACACTGCCAAGAAGATCACTGGCTGCTCTCTCCCCTCCCTAGATGAACTGTACAGTGCAAGATTTTTTTGCAGGAAGGCATTTCGCTAACTGTTACCGTTAAAAAAAAACAAGGGACCCAAATGCAAGACACAGAAAGGCGGGGCAGGTTGAAACCAAGAGTGAGCTTTTCAAATAAGCTGATAGTCCACAGTCCAAACTCAAACAATAGAAAATCCAAAATGCAAGTACAAAAGGATTCCACAACAGAGAAAATACAAAAGTCAAAAATAAAGTACAAACCAGCTAAGATCTGGGAACACGAGTAGAACAAGATCGGAAAAACCGGACTGGACGAACGGAGGAAGAGTGAGAGGAAAAATACAACGCAAACAAGACACAAGGATACATAACTGCACTATAAAACAGGAAATGAAAGACCAATCAACGAACAACTGGAAAAAAAAACAGCATAAAAATGGCATGGCAAATCCCATCGCATGGTTTCCTCACGCCTCGCAGTGAATCCTTGGTTGGTCTGAGTAAAAAACTGGATTCATGTACCATAAACGTTATTTGCACCCTTTTCAAAACTGAAATCTTCACTTTTAGCCGCAGAGCTAAAAGCGTTAGCTCACACCTTGTATAAAGTGGGCGCACGAGCTCCATCACACATCGAGGGTGTAAATGTTGTCTTTTTCCAATCGATCTGGGATCTTTGGGCTCCCAGACACTTAGATTACAGCGGACAAGCTGTATGAAGTCATATTCAGTTGATTTTTTACATTTTAAAACAGGTCCCCATCTGCTTCAGCAGTTTAAGAGAATGCTGCATTATTGTTTTGCTGCGTAGCTCCAGAAATGTTCCGTGGATTTCCTAAACTTCACCAGACTCCCCACTGGTATCAAGTTGAGTAGATTATGGCTGAATTAATTTTCATTTTTGTTTGAACTTATCCTTTAAATGAGTGTAATCATGAATCAATGGGTGTTATCACGGCTGTGTTAATCTGTGATATCAATCACTGTCACTATTGTCCTCTTACAACTACATGCATGTGCTACACACTCTAGTCATCCAGGGCTGACATAGAGCTAGAACTGGGAAGATAAATATCTTCCTTTTGAATATGAAATCTTATGAGCATGACTGAACTTTTCCTTTATCAATACCAAACTGGGGGGAAGGTATCTGCCTGTAATAAAAGGCTCTCTGACTCCCACCCAGGAGCGAGAACTCCCCATCAGACAGACAAGCGCAACAAAATGTAACAGCTTACAGAGCCGGCAGTAAAAATGTCGAGCAGGTCTTTTATTTAGAAATATAAATACGACTTCACATCCATCCTCTCTTCATTTTCTCCCGCGCGCTCGTGAATGAGATGCACCTCAGAAACAGCCCCGGATAATTTGTGAAATAGATGGAGATGTCATCCTCAAATTACCCAGGCGCTCCCCTCCTTTTCACGGAGGAGCAGTGGGAGCTGTCGACATTTCTTGCTTCAGTGTTTTTAAATTAATGAGCCGTTTGTCAAGTGAATATTCATCTCAGGCACAGTTCTGCCTGGCGTCGCCGCGTCCCTCGGATGTTTTGCCACGTGTCGGATTAAAAAAAAAGGAAGAGTGACTTGATGTTGTGACTGTGATTTACAATGAGCAGGATGAGTGAGTAGAGAGAGGCTGAGGATGGATAATGAAGCAAAACATAAATCAGTGTGCCTCAATCCTTTTTTTTTT
>CAEMYA010000044.1:7103730-7141493 GCA_903131615.1 Diplodus sargus | reverse complement strand
TTCTGCTTAATGTCATTTCCCGCCGGTCACGCCACGATTTCACGCCGCGCAGAGCCTCGGTGATCCTGAATGTGACGCACGGGGGAGAAGCGCACCGCGCTCCCGGCGGAGGTCCTGCGGGGACAGGACCGCAGCACACCGGCCGAGGCGGAGACGCAAACGCGCTGGAGGTTGTTTTTTTTTCCAAAATTTTACTCTCGGCTCTCACGGCTTGCCTCGGTTAATTGCCATCAGGGTGAGCGGGGTGGTCGCCGCCTGCATCTCCCCGCGTGTGCGTGCGCGTGTGTGTGTTAGTGTTTGTTGATTGGTGTGTGTGTGTATGTGTGTGTGTGTGTGTGTGTGTGTGTGTGTGTGTGCGCGCGCGCGCGCGCGTTTCTCCCCTCCTCAGCGCACAGGCGCCCTGCACTCCAGTCTGCTGACACACCAGGAGGACAGTCCGCACCGCACCGCACCGCACGCCCGTGTCATTGGACTCTATGTGGATACAAAGCCCGGGCAGCACACATCCATGGGGATACTTTAGTGGGAACTGCAGCCTGCGACCTTTTACATGAGAACAGGTAGGTGACTTATATTTAGATTGGGCACGTTTGTGGACGGCATGTTCCCAATTGTCCAACTTGACACAAGCTCTCTCGCCCAGTGGGTGACGGTCTCGGTCGCTGTCCGCTGTCACATTTAGCGTCTTTATTCCAGCGGGCAGAGGGACGTGTGCTTGTTCTAATTCAGCCTACAAACTCTTCGTAACGAGCCTGAATCAGATCACCACAGTCTCCCGTGTATTTTTTTTAAAACTCATATGAGCTGGAATCACAGACTCGATTAAAGCAGCCATAAACTGACCGAGGCTGTTAAATCCAGCATATGGCACAAAGTCAGGGGGGACAATCGCTGTCTTTGTGTGTGGACGGTTTTATGATAATCAAAGTGGACCCGGTCGGCCAGGCCGGTCGTGAACACAGGGATCATTCTCAACAAGTCGGGTACTGTGGGCGCCTGCCTGGTGCTGAGGCAGCGAGTGTGTGTGACAGCACCATTATTCAACCAGGGCGCCTAATTGCATTAGTCTTACACTGGGTAGAAAAACTGTCCTGATGAGCTGACCCAGATGAAAACCTCAGTGCTCGGAGACTCTCACCATTAAACTGAGGAATTGATGGTCACATTTGGCAAACTGCACAGATAGTTGTGTTTGTTTGTCCACATGAACTGACAGCTGGTAAATACTCCCTGGTTTGATTGGATTGGTCTCATTTAGCAGTGGAGTCCATGGCCTGAGAACCATATCACAATAAACAATATGAATATATCGATATGTTGAATTCTCCTCAAAAGCACTTCATGAATGTCAGAACTAAGCGAAAAGATTGAATATCGTGATATTTTTAGCCGAATGCCTCGATATTGATGCTATGTCAATATCGTAGGGATGATTATTGGTACTTTCACTTGTGATGCACGATATCAAGTCAATGAATTCCTCAATATTTGGGATTTCCATAGTATGAGCCATATTCCTGTATCTGTGAAATTATAGCCGACGACAACAGCATCCACACAATCTGATACAGGTAGGTCTAGACCTTTTAAAGTTGCTTTGTGATCCACCAGTGTTCACTAAATTGATTTTTTAAAATCCCACCACAGTGACCCGTTTCACTATCATAATTTAAGTCCTTCTGTCTGGTAACATTAGAAAAATCCAGGTCAGCAGCATAATTGCTTAATTTGATTCCCGTTCAACTTAATGTTAGTGTTAGTGAGTTAGCTGGCTCGACTGGCGGAAGTCTCTTGTGTTCACACTCCATCGGCCTCACAACATGGTTAGACACAGGTCATTTTTAAACCCGGGAAGTTGAGGGTGTTTTTTTTTAGCTTTATCAGCCAATGAGCAGCTGTCACAGGAGTGACAGGTCTCTGACTCGCCTTGTTAGATCCAGGGTTTAGACTAAAGAGCCAGACACGTGGACGCCGGTGTAGGTGGAAATCTCAGCCTGTCTTACCCTCAGGTGTGCAGAAACTACAGGTTATGATCTTGTTTTTAAAATTACCACAATGTTTGACTATTGGTCATCGTATCGGTCAGTAAATCTGTCATTATCGGGCATAACGATATCAGCTGCATCTTTAGCTTACCCTAGATATTAATGCAGTGCGAATTTTTATCAATAATCATCAGTCATGTGGATGTAGACAGTCAGGTAAGTTTAGAAAATGACATCACTTTACTGTAATGCATCCTTTAAAACCAGGAGAAGGAAACACTTGTGCCATATCGCAATATAACGATATCCAGAATCTAAGATGATGAATCTCATGTCACGATAACAGTATAAAAATCGAAGTATTGCCCAGTCCCAGACTGAAACGTAATCAGTAAGCTCTAGACTTCAATGAGAATACAACTGATTTATCGGTTTCGCGATATTATCAACCAATAGATGTATCGGTATGTCGCCTGGTGTGTGCTGACATGAGCATTTTTTTCTTTTAAGAGATTACGCTGCAGAAAAAGATGCTTCGAATAATGAATAATTCAGTATTTTCCTCTGTCGTTGTTTTGCAGCAGCGGTGGCAGCGGGGGGTAACATCCCCGTTACGTTTATTTTGGTTCCTTTCATATTAGTTATTTGATCATGATTAAGGGGCGACTTCTGCACACTCGGCCTCATGTTTGTTTGTGTTCTTTTGTTTTGTTATCGAGACATTAATATTAAACTTCCTGTTTTATCTCGCTGTGGTGGAAATGTTTTGCTGTGGTGGTCCACCGCTCCTGAATGAATGCAGAGGACACACTGTAATTGGATTAAATGTCCGGCAAAGATTACATTTTGAGTGCACTGATGTAATTTTGGACAGTAAAGGTAATAGTGAAGTTATATCTGCCTTTGAATCGGTCTCAAAAATCAAGTATCCCTCAGGCTCTTGATCTTAATCTTAAAGTTTCGCTAGGATTTTTAAAACCTGAAATGAAAAGTGTCCAATTTTCGCTTCCACTTTCATCAGCGCTCACATGTTGTGCATCTTCTGGCCTGCATGTGTCCACTTTACAGCAACGGGCCTAGATTAAATACAAGAGACTGATCACTCTTAGGGGCTCTTCCGTACAATTGAATCAATAAAAACAGCATCTTGATAGTGGACCAGCTGATTGATTCAGGAAATCGCGGTCCTGGCTGCCTGGAGACGCTCATGAATCTTGCATGTGCACCTCCTCCAGCGTGTGTTGTTGCTCTAACGAAAAAAAAAGTGCAGAGCAATGGTGCACAATTGGAGAATCGCACATCACTTTAGGGGTGTAACTGTGAGCCGTTTGTGGAGGAATTCATTCGGCTGTAATGCATTTGTGTGACCGTCTCACTGCAAGAAGTGGGAGAACATGATTCAGATTTATCTTCCTAAGCACATAACAAGAGATCAATAAGGAATAGAATCTTCTTCCTTTTATGAGTCTGTTTGTATGTGTGTCTATTTATTCCTGAATGGGGAAAAGGGAATAAGACGTACTGTAGAATTTGGCTGATGTTAGAGACACTCATATCTTTTTAGAGAGACTCGGGGGTGGGGGGGGGCACAGAGACAGACCATCGTGTACTGCTGACTCTCTGTCCAAATGCAATTCCTTAATGCACTCTGAGAGTCAGAGATCTAATAAGAAGTGGAAGAGCATCCTCAATAATGAAACCCCACCTGCATCTGTGCTGCAGAGCGAGGGGCTGGGGCCGAGAGGCTTCATAAATAACAGAAAACAGACCTGACACGTGCTGCTCCAACGTCTGGGAACTGCCAATAATCCCCCTCATCTGCTAAGATGCTGTTCTTGCTGGCTGGGGGGAGGCGGAGGAAAGAGAAACAGGCAGAATGCTGTTGTTTTTTTGTTTGCAGTCATCAGATAAATGCTGCCCGGCTGCAGCAGCTTTAGTCTATTAAAACAGTTCTGCAGAGAGAGGAGAGCTTTCCTGGTTAATTCAGCCAATCACAACACGGGGGAGCAGACGTGTCTCCACTGCCGTGTGAGGTTTCATTTTGTTCATGCCAACGTTAAAGTCTGACATTATTCCCTTTTTCTAAAACCTACAATAACGCTGACAGTGACCCTGGTGACTGAGGACCTATGTCGGCATGTGAAATAAAGGAACCTTTAATCCTACAGCGTTCCTTGAAATTGTTTCGGCGCTTTCTACTTTTAATCAAGATTACGCTCCGCCCGTGCAGTGAGCCCCTTCACAAGCGGGAATAAGCTGTGAAATAGCTTGTGTTGCCGTTGCACTTTTTACGAGGCGAACCCCGTATCGTCATCCCCCGCTCAGGCGTTAATTTAGCTGTTTGTTGTCACAGGAGCGTTGTTGTGATACAAATTAATTTCCTTCTCCAATATTTGAGATAAATCCCCCGTAGCTATTAACCTGCGTTTTAGCAATTAACCTGTGCTTGTCGCTGTCTAATAACTACAGACTCTCGAGGCTCCGCTCCCTCTTTTACAGCTTCGTCGATCGTAATAGATTTTTACTAAGAGTTCATTATCCTTGTGCTTTACCGTGCTGTGCTTATACAAGACAAGGCATGAGGCCAAAGTCACATGCGTGATTATTGATATAGGGTGGATCCCTTTGTCGTGGATCCTCTATGAAGGGAGCCTTTCTCTCTGAGGGGGCCGAACGTGACCCTCGCTGCTGTTCTTAAGACTGACCCAGTGGCTGACAGAGCTCCAGGGCTGTCCCCGCTATGAAAAGACAGCACTGTGTCGAAACTCCAAAGATTGACCCCCGGCGGGCCTCGTGACTCTCCTGTTGTGTCTCATGAGCGTGATTTATTTAGTTCACAAGTCGCCCTCAAAGGGCTGCTTTCATGCGCGCCTTCACTGTACAGAGGGTGACTCAAGGAACGAAGATAGGTGTGTGCCACATAAGTACGGCCGCTCCAGTGACTAAGTGCTGCGTAGCAAAGCGAAGAAGACTGCCTTCGTGACAGTAATCCGCTTTGCTCTACAGTACACTAAATGGAGGTTTTCTTTCAATTGGCCATCTGCATCAGTGTGTGTGTGTGTGTGTGTGTGTGTGTGTGTGTGTGTCTGTTTTTGTATTGCGACCAAGGAGGAGAGAAGCCTTTTATCCCCCCCCCTCAGCTGCCGAGTGCCTGAAATATTTAACAGGGACTGCACTATTTTTGGGTTTGTGCTGGGTTTGTTGAGGAGCTTATGTAATATGTAGTTTCGGCTTCAACGTGCATGATACTGTTGTGAAGCAAATAATACCCCAGCGCCCGGGCAGTGATGCTGTAAACACTGCGATTCGGAGCCACACTGTAAAGGATACTGTACGGAACATGGGAGCCAGGACTCCCGCGCCATCTGCGCTTTGATTCATTTCATTTTTAAAGTAGCGTCCATCGAGGAAGGAAGGCCCAAGATGCATCTTCTCATGTTTCTGCAAGATATCGATCAACTCGTCTCAAACTGTCCTCGTCCACCCCCCCCCTTCTAGTTCTTCCCTCAATTTGCCTCCCTTTTCCCTCCACTGTTCCCCTCCCTCTCCTCTCCTCTCCTCTCTCCTCCGAGGTGTCAGATTCTCTGACTCATGCCCTGGTGTGGAGGATGGGAGGAAAGCAGGGATGAAAGAGAAGAGAGGGAAAGTCATTTTGCAGATAGAAAGAGTGACCTTCATCCAGTGAGAGGGATGGGATAAAAGCTGGAGTTAATACCCTGCCAAAGTGTATTCTCCAGCATGCCAAAAAAAACCATTCAGAGTGATCTATGGCCCTAATAGAAGCTCTTTAATAATAAGAAGCGTTCCATTGTAAGTTGGGGCGAGGCAAATGAACAGAAAATTCCAGCGTCGAATCCAGAGGGATAAACACTCGGGAGAAGTCAAACTGTATAATCAAATGAAAACAGTGCCAGTCGACAAAGCCTAGCGAGAGATTTTTTTTTTCTCTCAAATGTGCTATAAGAGATCTAGAATATGGAAGAGGAGGAGATGGAGATGTTAAAATCTACCAGTTCACCTAATCTGCAAAATGAATCTTTAAGTATTTTTGTAATCGATGAATCGCTTTGGTTACTTCTGAAGCGTAAAAAGCCAAATAAAACTGTATAATCCAGTGAAAACAGCACTGGCTGGTGCTCAGTGAGAGATTTGCCTGAAATTTGCTCTAAGAGATCTGTAATATGAAAAAGAGGAGACAGGTATTGGACTTATTGTCCATTTAATCCCTTCCATTCGTTTTTGTTTTTTGTCAATCAATTCTTTTCAAGCATAAAAAGGCAAACATGTCTTTGAATTTTGCCTTTCACATGGCTTATGGTTAAAAAAAAAATCCACATAAAAAATTATATGTCTTCATGTCAATTACAAACATTTAGTCCCGATTTGCTTTTTACACATGTGGAAACAAAAGTCTTAAAGGAGACGTATTGCTCTAATATTCAGGTTCATAATCGTATGTTGGGTTACTTCTAGAATAGGTTTACATTCTTTAATGTTCCAAAATACACATCAGTTTTCTCATAGTGTCTAGTGCTGCAGCTCTGTATAACCCCTCTGTCTGAAATGCTCCTGTCTCTTTAAGACCCCCCCCTTGAAAACCCAGTCTCCCTTTGATTGGTCAGCTCACACATGGCTGAGCCAGCAACGCTAACAACAACCGAGCAGCTGTGCTAAATCAATTCTTACATGCCAAACTAGCCGCTAGGTATAATTTAAACAAATGTGTGACATAGTGTGATGTCACAAAGTCACGGAATTAAAACGGGGCTGTTGAGGAGGCGTTTCTGGGTGTTTTTCTATACTTGTTTGATATTTGAATGCGATATTAATACAGAAAAGCCCTAAAGTGAGAGGAAGACACGCGTGATGAATGTACAGCATATGTGCTTGTGCCACACTGTCCCCATGCTGACTAAAGCCAGTGTAAACACAGGCTCAGACGGTGTCACTGTGTGTCTGGAACCAACAGCCACTGGGGAGATAACAATTGACAGCCCAGAGACGTGGCCCTGTAAGGTTCGTTATCTGCATGTTTGTGTTGTTTTATCCCTCCTGGCAATAATGAGAAGGAGGAAGAACTCGGGGTTTACCTAATGAGGAGACGGGATCCTTTGTGAAAACAACTGCATCAACACTTGATCAATGTATGTTTCTCGCAGAGTGGCCGTGTTCATTCAAGGGTATACGCTTATTAATAACCGCTGAGCCAGAACTAACTAAATACTGCTGCAGCCTGACAGGCACAGAGACTGTGATGGCTTAGGATAGACTGCAATAATGGAGAGTCGATTAAGCTGCTGTTCATTAGCTGTTGGATTCACTCGTAATTATGCAGATTCTGCCACCAGATTGACGTGATTGTAAGTTGCCGTGACAAGAAGAAGCCTCGAACATATTGATTCACACCACTTTGACATATGACAGACCTTGGGTTTAATGATGGAGATAATCTCTCTTTGTGGTGAGGTTGGACACTTTTAGTTCTATTCTATATTATTTATTTTTCAATAAAATGCAAGTAGTTGTCCCTTTATGTTACACAAGAAAAAATAGTTTTTAGGTGTTTTAAGTGTTCAGGATGAGTTCAGGAGTCTCACCGCCTGAAGAATTGAGCTGCTGGATAGTCTGGTTGTACGGAAACGGATACTTCTGTATCTTTTGCCAGATGGCAGCAGGGTGAACAGACTGTGGCAGGGATGGGTGTCATCTTTAAATATCCTTTGGGTTCTGCGCAGACATCTCACCTCACCGATGTCACTGATGTTCTGGAGATGGGTGCTGATGATGTTCTGGGTAGTTTTATTCGCCCGCTGCAGAGCCTTCCTGTCCGTGGTTGTGATTGAGAATGTTTTCTATCGCTCCTCTGTAAAAGCTTGCATTGGATTTGAACCTTCTTTAGTTTTCTACAGAAGCTGTGTAACAGGATATTGGTTTTGATATTAGAGCCTGACTGAGATATCAATTGCCGATAATGATCAGCATTTATGTGCTTTTTAACATAATGTAGAAAAGATGATTGGATTTATATATGATTATACAATTCCAAGTGAAGATTTGTACCATTTACTTGATATTAAAAAAACAGTAACATGCCTCTTTCCCCACATTCCAAATAATGCCCTGAAATACATCAGTGTAAATATATTTTTTGATATAGAAAATTATGTGTTTATGTATATATTCTGTGTATATCGGTCATTATATGCCGATATATCCGTATCGATACTGGCCCAGAAATCCTGAATCGTTGAGGCTCTGTTATGAATTTGAACCTGATTTAATAACCAACTTTGCATTCATCTTTATTTATGAAATTGTCATGTCAGCCATAAAATAAGATGCTTTGAAAAAATCCTCCATGAGTAAATCTCGTCACAGCTCTTCAAATTAGAAACTGTCATTGCGCCTTTTCAGCAGATTTGTTCACACAATCTGTAAGAATTCATGTAGTTTCATTCACCCTTTAAAGCCGCACAGATTACGAATTAAAACACACGCCGCCGTTGGGCATTCTTATCAGCGTCAGCCCACATTTAGGTGCAGTGGCTGCAGCAGAGACGCGGCTGTTGGCCTCGTCTCTGCTGCAGGGAAGCCGATCTGGCTCCAGGAGCAGCAGGCAGCCCAGGGGTCTGATAACCCTCTCTGGAGCCGTGTGGTTGACAGGCGGCTTGCGCTTCAGGCTGACACGGTTATGCTTTAAACACCAGATGAAGCCGAGGGCTGATAGGAGAGGACAGTCCCCTCTGCGCAGAGGGCTGACCCCTCCCATTATATGTGACAGAGCTGAGACAGACATGCTGAGAGATGAAACACTGCTCTTTAATTTCAAGCCTCTCCTGTTTCACAACTAAAGCCTCCTGTCTCTTTTTCTTTTTTTTCTTCCCCCCTCTCATCTCAATGGAGAGGGGGGGCAGCCATGGCGGAGAAACCTTTTCAAACTCAGATAAACTGCTATTAAGTCTTAAAGTTCTGCACTTAGCCTGTCAAAGTGTAAAATAATAGAGCTATAGGATCTATTTATATGGGGCTTGAAGGCCAATAAATCAGTTTTGTTATTAACAACACGGATGAACCCTTTTGCAGACAATTTTCTGCCACAGTTTTGGTTACGGGAGGTTTCTATATTTGTGGGTTTCTTTTCTTCTCCTCTCCGTGGATTGAAGAGGTTGGGGTTCAGTTGGGTAAGATGTAATGCCATATCAAGTGTTGCACCAGTCAGAACTCAGTAATACTTGAAAGACAGGAACCACAGTCGCTGGATTTTTGAGTATGAAACACTTTTTATTCAATCAAGAAAATGTAAGATTTGCAGGTTTTCGCCCAGCCTGCTGGAGCCACAGCTGATAGAGCCCAAGATATCATTTCTGAAAAAAAATAATAGCAACACTTTATAAGGTCCAAAGAGGTAATAGTGCCTTTTCAGGTCTAATTAAAATGCTTATAATTATTATTATGGGTTAATAAGACTATAGAAGTGTTTATGAATAGCATCATAAACGTATTCATTATAAGGTTATAAGGGATTTATAAACCCTTTTACTGCATGTTTCTCTTCTTCAGCTGTATGACACAATAAAGGCGAAAAACCCTTTCCTGTTAAAAACTTGTCATGAGTGCATAAAAAAGGATTTATTAACATTTACAAGAGGTTTCTCTCACCTGAGCTACTTTACCTTCAAAAAAGGCATTGTTAACTGTTAATAAATGCCTGTTAAAGTATGTGTTAATCTTAAAGACATTTAATGCTATAAATGTGCTTGTAAAGCTATTATAAACAATTAAAAGTGATTAAAGGATAAGTTCACACAAAATTGAAAATACAACCATAAGCTACTCACCCTCATGCCGATGAGAATGCGGGTGAAGTTTCAAGTTGTAGAAAAAACATAAAAACATAAAGTGGCTTGGAAGCACTGAGTCTTTTAAGCTAAAAGACAGAGTGCTCCGATGACCGTGCCTCACGGGTGTAGATAATATCTTTTCAAATCAGTTTGGAAACTTTGGATTTCTGTAGATCATGGTGGACGAGCTCTATGAAGCCATTCTATGTTTTTTGTTTGTTCGTTTGTTTGTTTTTAATCCAGTCCCAATCTACTTCAGTGGACTGTCGAGAAATGTTCTGTGGACTGCCAAACTGCGTTTGGGTGAACTCATCCTTTAAGTTTTCATCAACATTCTCAAACATCTGTGAACTGTCAACGAGTTTCTTATAAATGTCTTCTATCCTGTCAATAAACATGTTTATAGTACTATTATTGACACCTATATAGTCCTAATAACAATAATCCGCTAAATCATAATAGGCATCTCTTGAAGCCTTATAAGGACCTTTTTACCTATTAAATAACACTTGATATAAAGCAGTACCAAAATGATTTCTGTTTTCCTGTGTGCCTCATTTGTAAAAGACTTTAAGTTTTATATAGACTCATCTCTCCTGCGTTTAAATCAGCAGAGGGCTCGGCTCATAAAGCAACATTACAGATGAATCCCAGCATGAAAGTGTGGCTGTGATGTGGTTAAAGCTAATCCAAACACGCATTCTCCGAATATATCACTAACACGGAACCGAGTTCATTTAACCAAGAAGCATCATCTGCATCATCTTAGAGTCCTAATGCTGCTGAAATTCTGCTGCTGTGCTTTCCACCATTTAGAGTCTGTATGCCCGCTCTCTGGCTCTGTACGTGGTCGATAAGAACTCCCCTGTACACGTGTTTGTGTGGATGTGTGCACACATGTTGGTTCCCCGAGGGTCTCATTTAGCTCTGACATTGCTGACCAACTGGTGAAGAGGAGTCTGCAGAGGGCTCTTTCTTTACAATCAGCTCAGGAGATGACGCTCTCGTTGTGTTATCCCCGTGTACTCAAACGTGGCAGCACTTTGAGTTTTGAGTTTGCGTCATCCCGCGGAACTTCTCGGCAGATCAAAGCCTGTCCACTCTTGTGTTTCACCAAGACACTTCGTTGTGTGTGTGTGTGTTAGTGTGTGTGAATTGTTGGCTCCTTTCATCCCAGCAGCTGTACATCAGTATTTGTGTGCTGTGTTTTGCTGAACGTGGCCGTCTCTATGTGTGTGTGCGGAGGTCATGCGAGCGGGTGTGTGAACGGTCTCTCACCTCTTGCCCTCGCCGTGCGCGTGTGCACACGTTGACACCCTCTCACTTACGGCTCTATATGCGCCCCACCCCGGGGACACCCTATCCTCTCGCACCGCCGCCTGTTTACCCGACCTCCCGCATAGGATATGCAGAGGGGAACCCTGTTTCCACCTCTCACCATGGAGACCGGGCACGTCCCCCATTCCTTCTTCACTTCCTCTAAGCCGTCTGTTTGTTTGAGGGACGTGGTTGCCTCAGAACAGGTGTCCAGTCCTCTAGACAAGCCGGTTGTACAGCGTCCTTTTCATCTTGACAGTGTCTCTGGTGTGGATGCTCCTAAAAAATCATCGCCAGGAAAAAAAAAAAAAAAAAATGCTACTGCTGGCGGCTGTCAAGGGATGTATGCTGGCTGCTTTTATCCATGAAATCTTTGATGTGTGCTTCATGTTGGAGAGGCCGGAATAAACAACAACCCATACCTCTATTTTAAATGATAATTTCAGTTTATAACATCCTTTGGCAATTAAATGGGTTTTATATTTGAAGTTTTTGGCGAACTTTCTGCACAGGTGAACACATATTTACACATATACTCATGAATCTATACATGCTCATGAGAATTCATATGGGTCCATGCAGACGAAACTAAACAACATGTACGTCTCTTAGGTGTTATTCTTTCCAGGGGGTAATGATAGTGATTACTGTCATGAATTGATAATCCTGCGATCTCAAGTAATGAATTACTTGATCATCCTAAAATATCATGGTTTGTCTGACCAACAATCAAAATCTAAAGGTATTTCATTTAATACCATGTATGAAGAAAGAAAGAAAGAAAGAAAGAAAGAAAGAAAGAAAGAAAGAAAGAAATCTTGACATTTTGTGTTAGAATACAGATACATTTTCATAATTTCCGGTATGTAACAGTGCTGTGTCTGTTTCTAAGTTATGGGGGGTAAAAAACCTTGAAAATGTGGATCAAAACAAGCATTTTGGCCCTGTTGGTAGCTGTAACATCTTGCAACACTGTGGAATGTGTAATGGAACATCATGTTTGTGGGAACTGGGAGCCGGTTAACAAAAAGCAGGGTTAGCCAAACTTTATTGAGAAGAGAACAACTGTCTGCATTCTGCTTTCAATTTTCAGCTGTCTCTGTGGCCTGATTTTTCTTCCCCTCACCCTAACCAATACGTTTCTGTGCCTAACCCTGACCAGACCGGCAAAGTGATGTCACAACGTAGACTAGAAAAATAAAACCTAAAGAAATGTAAAGTTGCAATGCAAGGAAATCTCCAATCCGTGGTTTGCAGAAACATACTTTGTCAACATCGTCTCAGTTGGGTTGTATGCTGATGAGAGTCCAAATATTTGAGAATTAAATTGACCTGACGATGTCTACAAAGTGAGAGAATGACTCCAGAATGAGTGCTAACAATTAAACCTAAGGAGGACGTGAATGTCTCTCCAGAGTAAAATGGCAATGAGGACGCACAGTTAATCAAAATATCATTGAAACAGTTTGAAATATCCAAATTGACAAATGTGACAAAAGTGAGAAAAAAACAAAAAACAGCATTATAATGAACAACTGTAATGCTGCAGAGATGCCCTGGACTACAAATCATGTTCTCCAGATTAAAGAAAAATCCTAAACAAATGTCACGTCGTTAACAGATTTCAAGTAAAAAATGAAGATCATGATGTGAAAATGTTCATTCCCACTGACTGTGATTCATATCGCAACCATAATGTCTGTCAAAATAATCACATTATTTCAGCCCTGATGACAATGAATCCAATAGTTGTGTGGATTGTAGTTAACAGTAACTCTTTTTGAGCATTTTTTTTTTAATTGGTCGGACTGAAGCTTTGCCTCTTACGGCCATTTGTTTTTGTGTCAGTCATTCAGTTTCACAGCGTCACGCTTAATTCAGTTTATATGAAGATGAATCCAAGCGTTGACTGCTAACAAGGGGCTCCTGCATGCTGGACCCAGTCAGGCAGAGCGGATCCAAGGTTACACAGCCAGCGAGAGGAGCAGGACCGTGGGCCGGCTCTCTCCGCCTCCCTGTCCTGGCCTGACTGTATTCTGGCAGCCTGGCGCTGCAGTCTGCACTTTGCTAATTCCCTGTTCTGAGTTACCAGGTCTAATTTAGAACAGAGGAGCTCTGTTCATCCTGGAACGCTGCTGCCTGGGATTTTGGATATGAGGAGTTCAGAGGCCCGCCGCCCTCACACAGACGCAGACACAGACACAGAGCACATGCCTTGTTATCAACCCACAGAGCAGTACATAATGACCCCTCCGACCATTAGTTCATAATGCAATAAAGTGCTAACATTTTAGCCATGCCCTTCAGTGCCTTAACGTAATGAAGTTAGCCCACGGGTTGCACAAATGTGCTCTGTGGAGACACATGTGTTCAGGATGCATCGATCAAGCTTAAAGTCATGATTACTTGGCCGTATATCTGCAGCTGACAGCGAGCAAAAGGAGTCATTTTTCTGATGGTCTCCTGACAACTCCCCGAAGGCTTTGTTTGATATTTATGGAAATTGTATGGAAATAAGCCTCTAACCGATACATCTATAAGTCAATCCAATGAGCATCTTCCTCGGAAAAGCACACGAAGTTTGATTTGGCACAGTTTAATCCAGTAAAACGACACTTCTGCTCCACTTCCTACCACATCTTTACAGGCTGGCATGTCAGATTGAGCCGCGTCCGCGGAGGGGAATGTTAAACCCATGCAGGCAGCCGAGCTCTGTGACATCTTAAGAAGGATGCGTGTGAGCATTTGAACGTGTCTTTGCAAGCATCCAGTGCATAAATAAATCAGCGAAGCAGCGGTGGCCTTGTGCACCGAGCAAAAGCAATAAACCTGCCTACAACAAGTCTCTCAGGAATTGGATCTCATCTAAAATAACATCCATTTATTAAACATGATCTCCTCACATAGCTCACCAGAAACTACAGGCGGCATGCAGATTTATAAACAACACACACACACACGTATGTCGGGCAGTGTCAGCTGGACCGCAGCAGTAGGCTGGTGTACAGTGGCTCTGTGGGCTGGCTGGAATGCACTTGGCAGACAAACAAGTGGCCTTGATGAGTGAAAAAGGAGAGGATAGTTTGTGACTGTGTTGTTGCTGAATCAGTCACTAACAGGATTCATGACGATGTGAAGGACTCAACTTTCAGCTGTGGTCCTTCCTCAAATGAAAAGAATCATTAAAGGTCCCATATTATCTAATTCAACACTTTTATTTTGGTTGTCTGCTTGGAAATGTTCACATGCTTTAATGTTACATAACACTTTTTTTTTTCTCATAAAAAGTGTCCAGCGATGCAGCTCCTCATTTCATCCTCTGTCTGAATGCTTTCATTTTAGCTCCCTTAAACCCCAGTCTGCTCTGATTGGTCAGCTCCCACAGGCCTGAGTAGGGACCCCCAACATGTTTCTGCATCAGCTGTGCTGGTGTTGTTGCGACAATGGATGGATTGTGGGTATTGTTGAGGGTATGCATGTACTATTTAGACCTGAAGACAATGGTGTAGCTCAGCTTTGCTTCAAATTTTTACCCGTAGGTCACTTGTGATATTGCAGCAAAAACAAAAAAATCCCCTGCGGCCGAAAAAGCAAACAAGGTCAATTATGTCGCTATCTTCATTAAAGTTTTCTAATATTAAAACTTTCCTTGAGGTGAACAGGAAAACAATTAAAAAAGCTGTGACCTCATCACAATGTAAAGTCTATCGTCTGAGCTGCAGGACATAAACCTGGAAGGTTGATGAGCGTTTCTCTTTGGACTGAATCAGCGCCGTCTTTGCCCTCACTATCTAGTTCTTTTATTAAATCTATGACAGTGGCCAGTGACTGTAGTGTTTAGGTGTGACATCACAATGTTATGAAAGTCCCGACAACTAATTTAAAGGAACAGTTTCTTGATTACAAGCCGTTTGCATTTAGAGTTTTGGCACTTCCACAGAATTTATATACCACCTCCCTGATAATCCAAAAAGACAGGAATTCTCACTTCCTACAGTATGGAGCCTTTTAAATCAAATGCATTTTATTATAGTATTAAAAGTTCAGCTGATACAAATACTCGATAAGTCAGTTAGTTAGTCTTTGTTAGCTATGCTACTGGTACATGACCACAGATAGCGATGCTGATCAGTCAGCTTGTCCATACTGAAATCTGATGGATTTGTACAAACCTTCAGCATTGATGAAACTGAATAACTTTGGTGATCCCCCGTCTTTTCCTCTCGTGCCACCGTTGACATTTTCCTTTTTTGGTGGAATATATCGACAGCGATTTTGATGGATTGGCATGAAATTTGTCGCTGTATCATAGAAAGGTGACACTCACAGAGGGCTTTAATTAGCTACCAGAAGAAGACTCTGAAGTGTTGAACGCTTCAATATTAATTTTTCTTATTTAACAGGTGACGTTTGGCCCTCAGGCCTTTTCTGAAAAGATCAACACATACTGAGACAAAAGAACTGACACGCTATGTAGGCCACACCTCACCAACACATAAAAGATCATCCCTCACCAGTATGTAAATAAACAATCAAGAAGCCTTGAGTAACTAAAACTGGATACATCCAATCAAACTACTTCTAATATGAATGTAAAGACCCCACTTCTTCCATATTTTTGGTTAGACACCCTCCAGAATGTTAATCATAAATATTCTGGGTAGAAGACAAAAGTTAAACATCAGCTCTAAAGGAAATGATTTAAATGATCGCCTGACTTTTAAGCTGGCACCATCAGCGGGTAATAGCTTTCTGTTTTCCAGTGGAAAATATAAACAGCCACCTCATGGTTCGAGATTATGTCGCGACTCAAAGTGAATACCTACAAACAGGAGCATGCTACTCTTAGCGTGTTAGCGTCCTGTGGTTAGCAGTCTTTAGCTGAAAGTCGAGGTAAGTTATTTATTTAGCACTATTTCACAATGTTTCACAATTTATTGTCCTCAGACCCTCCATTCAGATAATTGAAACTCCAGAGAAGCGCAAAGCTCCACTGTGCCAAAGTACAACTGACCTGATACCGTTAACGTGGAGATAACAACGCACATCTTAGACAGACTCACCTGGATGCTCCGGAAGTTCTTAGACCTGCACTCAGTTGTTCACATGAAAAGTGCCAGAAATATTTGTGTCAAGAGTGAATAAGCAGAAAGCTGAAGGTAATAATAGTGCTCAGCTCCGCACCGCTGGCAAACCGCAGCATGATGTGGGTGTGGACGTCACCTTTGCCAGATTCAAGAAGTCGCCGGAACAGTTGGACACATCCCGCCCTGAGCTGACGCCAGACAGGTGTCAGGGGTGAGAGGGAAGTTATCTGACCATCCAACGAGCACTGCTGACAGAATGTTCTGGCAGCTTTAATCTTGTTTGAGTAAAGATGCTGAACACTGTCTGGATTCAGCTTCTCCGATATGAGTATTTGCTGCTTTTCTTTCGTTTATGTGACGGTAAACTGCATCTGTTCATATGAGGACATATGACATATGACTTTGTCTTAGGCTTCTAGGATACTTAGATCATCATTGTGAGTCCTTGGATTGAGAGAATACTCAGCTAATGAATTGATAAAGAAAATAAACCTTAATTGAAAGCACCTTTAAGTTCTGCTAATTATGAACACTGACAGTGTACCTAAGTCGTGCTTGTATCTCCCTCCCCTGTCCACGCTGACACATATAAACAAATATAAATCAAGAGGAAACCTGAATAATTCCATGAACCAATTAAACACGTCATGCTGAGCTGGTTGAGCAGCCAGTTATCTCACACATGAATCATCGTACCGTATGTCACATTAGCGACATGCACGTAGCCGCTTCCACATTATCATTCTTGGTTCAGTGGAGATGCTTCTTAGTCGCTGTTTGTGTGTCAATTCTGCTCCGTCTCCCCGTAACAGTGTTATTTTTCTTCCCTCCGACTCGCTGTGATGGAGGAGATAAAACCGGGTCCCCAAAGAAACCCCAGACAATTTTGGTTTCATGAAAAAATTGAATTTGATTAACTTTGCATGAATCTCATGCCACGCTCGTCTGAGAGTCAATTTGAAAAATTCACTCAGCTCACTGGGGGAGAAACTACTCGTCAGTTAATGAAGGCAGTGTGTTAGTCAATGGCCGCCCACAGTCCGTTACGAGTCCGAAGCTCGCACCGCTGGTGCTTCTGGTCAATATCCTGCGTGCACTATGGTCTTCATTATGACTTTGTTCTGAATCGCCATCAATATCCCCCCTGACTCAGACTAATGAAGATCCTCACAGAGATACTTGATTTCAATGTGTGCTTTGAAAGGGGTTTGATGGCTGTGAATGTGTTTGCTTTTAGCTTCATTTTGTCCTCAGTTCATCTGAATGTATTGATCACTGGGAATTGCCATTCAGTCAGCATTGCAATTAGATACAGCAGGGCTCAACAATGACATTTGAAAGTGGTTGCCAGGCGGTGATTTAGCTCACTTGGTAGCACAGCGGCCCTTTGCTGATGTCATCCCCTTTCTCTCCACCTGTTTCCTGTTCCTGTTTAAAATATTAAAATCAAGTGGTTGTCAACTAGGCTTAACTGTTTATCGCTGAAACTATGATTGTCGTTTTTAGTCACACTCCTCTCTCGCACAGAAAAAAACCCTGCTCCTGAAACACCTTGTCAATTTTATTGATCACCTTTAATTCTGTAACTTTGTGACATCACAATATGTCACCATGTCACACATTTGCATAATTCATGATTAGCAGCTAGTTTGGCACCTAAGAATTGATGTAGCTGTGCTGGCTCAAGCGTGACAAATCGGAGCAGACTGGTAATTGAGGGTGGGGGCCTTAAAGAGACATCAGCTAAAACAGAGCGTTTCAGGCAGAGGGGGGATACACTGCTGCAGCAGAGGACAGTATGGGCAAACAAATGTGTTTTTGAGCACTAAAACATGTAAAACTATTGTAGTAGTAACCAAAAATGAAATTATGAACATGAAATTGAGCATAATATGTATGAGCAACAATGAAAATGTGACTAAAAAGGTTTAAAAGCTTTATTACTGGAACAGAAGAAAATGATATTTAGATTATGTTCCGATGCTTTACAGAATCTTGTTGAACAGCTTGGTAACACTTTATGATAATTATAATTGCCCAGTCAAGTAACCATTAACCAAAGTTTAATTAACTATTCATTTATCATTTATTATTTATGTTTATGATAAAGTGTTAGCAACATCGTCATTTGCTTCACCAGTATCTCTAAAACAGATGTCTGTGTCACAAGACTAAATCGCACCAACACACATGCACCATTGTGCTTCCGTCCGACTGGAGCAGCAATATTCAAATATCAGGACTGTCACGACTGGAGTGCATATTTTGCTGTTTGTGGTTCTTGTTTTTTATATGTCAAAAGTATTTCCACTGATGGCAACCAAAAGCAATTAATTGGTTGCCAGTGGCAACTTGCCAGCCATCACTGTTGGGTCCTGTAAAGTACAAGCATGCAGTTTCCTGGAATTGAAGGCCATTAGCTTTTTTAAAGTGGCTCATAACGTTCAGTGGATAATGACAGTTATTTTTGAAATACTTAACATTTTATTTGATCGCTTCCTCTCTCAGTGCAGCACTGAAGGACCTCGGAGAGCCAGAGAACGAGTGCTGGCCTTCGTCTGACTGTGTGACCAGCGAATGAGCCTTGTTCATGCGTCTCCCTGCGTGCCACTCCCATATCACTATGAACTGTGAGCAGGACTTTGGAGACGGGGGCTTGGGAGTGACCCTCACACTACGACTGCTCATGCACGGAAAGGTACGAGCCTCCCGCTCACACTGTTCATGAATGAATGAAAGCATGCCGCAGCCCTCGGCGCTCTCTTGAGACAAAAATACACCATAAATTCACAGAATGTATAGATAATTAAATGTTTGTATAAAGATTGTATATGTTTTTTTCCCTTTTAAAAATGTGCTTGTAATAATTTGTATCTGTTTGCATTTCAGGAAGTCGGCAGCATCATAGGAAAGGTGAGAATTCATACTGTTATTCTTCTATACCAGCCTGCTGTCACTCCCAGTGCATCAAATGCAACAGCCTGGTTAGCTGCCTTGCTCGTTTAAATCGGCTGTAATGTCAGGGGGTGGATGGTTGCGGTTGGGTGGGTCATTCACAACCGGCCAAAATGAACATTTGTATACAGTGCCCGACATTATTTGACAGGTAGGGCTTCATATTTCAAACCAATCTGCCGTATTTGAGGAGTTGGGAGTGAGAATGTGACTACACATAATTCTGTATATATTTAAATGTATTCATCAAAGAAGCACAATATTCCTTTGTCAGTATCCAGTATCCATAATAAGACACTGTAGAATAAATTCCCCTCAAAGCCCTGCAAGAAACAATTGTTGTTTCAAATCCTAAATGTAATTGCCTTAAACCAACCCTCTTAAGACCGCGCCACCACCACCCATAATGCAACACAGTAATCCATCACACAGAAACATTAGTGCATTGACTGCGAGCCTCCTGCTGAAACTGAGCTCCAAAGACATATTACCGCCGGCCCCTTGTGGGCCCTTTAAGTGTCTGTTAAGGAGGGCCTGGCTGCTCGATGTTGCTTCAGCGGCTCCCACAATCACGCCCTGTAATACGACACCCACAAAAGATGTCAATAGAGGAAAGAACAGGGACAGAAAAAAAAAAATTAATGACTTGGGAAAATAAAAGAGTGCTGCGGAGAAAGACGTCACAATGGATGCTGCCACACTGAAAAATCGAAACACCTGAGAGAGAAACAGAGACCGAAAAGAAAGGAGATGAGCTTGGCACATACTGTACACCTCGACACAGGGAGGCACTTGATCTGCGATGCTTGAGCTTAATAACTTGCCCCTCCATCCTCCAGTCCTTCCTATCTCTTTCATCTCTGTATCATCAATAGAGGACCGGCACCACTGTCACAATGAACTGTACATGATAACTTTTCCTGGAGTCTAACATTAGTTAGCGCAGCGTGTGAGATGATGGATGGAGTGGATTCGCGAACGTGTGAGCAGAGGTGTGACAGCTCAGATGGACGTAAGCCAAAAAGGGAGAAGAAGCAATCTAAAAAAGCAGCAGAGGATGTGCTGCAGTACGACTCAAGTCTGACAAAATGTTCTCGTCCCTGGCAGGAGGTCTTCACACACACAAAAACACACACACTGCCATGTACAGCCATTGCAAGCAGGTGTACATCTCCTGCAGACGCACAGATGTGTTCGATATCTGCAGTGCAAAAGGACACCGCTGCGATAGACTGCACAATGAAACCCTAGCTGAGATTTGTTCTGCTCGCTTCCAATCAGACTTTCGTGGCTCGAAATGGAAGGTTTCACTCAGAGGTCGAGGACACTGTGATGCCTTTCAGACCGAAGCGCATTTGATTCTGTTTAAAGCTGTCCTTCATCTTCTTCTTCTTCTTTTCCAGAAAGGAGAGACGGTGAAACGAATACGAGAAGAGGTACAGTGCGCATTGTTTAGAGTTCTCATCGTGTGCATTAGCGTTGGCATGATTAGCTTCCTGTAAAGCCTTTATGCTGTCTGCTGGTGACGGCGCATCTGATATCTGTGTTGGTGTTGTTCCTGGAACATCATCATTAATGTTGCTCTAGGATCATTATGTCGACTTAGAAGTCTGAAACTGGAGCACGTCATCATGGCTGAATCACTTAAAGGGGAATTTCTGGTCTCGAGGCCCTATATCCCTATATTTACATGATTTGGTGTGTAAATGATTCATTCCAACCAAAACAGCCAAAAAAAAAGTTTTGGAATCAGCCCAACAGATCACCTCAGCTGGCAGCTGCGACACGGCTGCAAAGTAATCCTTTGGGGCAACTCCGACTGTATAGATGTCATTGACAGACTGAACTTGTTGTTCAAAGTGTCTTACAAAGTTACGGAAAGGATTTCCTATAGAGACAGACCTCTTTGTTAGATAAAAAGATTTGTTTTGTAACTAGCAACACAAGTCTCCTCCCTTGAAGGAGACAAAATGGATCTCTTTTATTGAACAAAAAGGTCTTTGTCCATAGGAGTCTTTTCCAAAATGTTGCTCGACCCCGAGAATAATGGCTTCAGCCTGCGAGTGACAAGAAAAAGAGCACTTTTAGCGCGTGAAACTTCAACAGCTGGAGTTGCCCCAAAGGAAGAAGTTGATCAACCGGACTGAATTTCATTTCCTGCTCCTTTCAATTTTGTGCTGCTGTTTGCGAAGGTGAAGGTTCAGGTGCCAAAAATAAATGGTTAGGCTTAGGAAAACATGGTAAAGTTCAACATATTTCCCTTCGCAACGTTAAACACATGTTTGTAAAGATAACTTCATCCATGTGCCAGTTTTTCTAGTCTTTGTCTCTGAATCACAAAACATTAGAATGTCAAAAGACATTATGAAAACTGGAGCAACATCAATTATGATGCTGTAAGAACGAGATCAACAGGGCGATATCAGATCGTACGTATGTTTGTATTTGAGTGACTGGCTGTATACGCACGCTTTGTCCCCTGTTTCTTCTAAAAGATGACTCTGCCTTTTCTCTGTCATTGTTGGTTCACTAAAGAGAAAAAATCTAATTCAATCTCAGAAGGCCTCTAATGCTGCTCAGGCTTTCTGTATGTATTAATAGGCTCAGTACTCTCTGCCTGTTTGGGAGCTTTGAGTCTGAAAAGCATACAGAACAGGTACATTGTCCGAATTGCCTTTTGGGCAATAGCGACACCTTTTTCAATTTAAATCCTCTCCCTCTCTCTTCCCATCACTCACTACTCCTCCTCTAGCTGCTCTCTCGCCAAATCCCTATTCTGTTTCTTTTCCTGCTTGAAACAACTTCCTTCTTCTCCGTCAGCCCCCTCCATTCGCTCTTAATAAATCTCAAGGGCGCAGCCAAACTCATGCTGCTTGGTTAACTCTTTGTATTAAAAAGTAATTAGGCTGACACTGTGACGGCACACTTGATTCTTTCTGTGCCTGCTAAGGTTTTGCTTTATGAGGCAGAAGGATAAACAGAGGAACAGTGAGGTCATGGGACAATGCAGCCCTGCCGAGCCGCTGGATAAACCACTCACCCGTGGTAGCCATCCATCCATTCACCCATCCAGCCGGCCAGTTATGGCTTTTGTTACTTACCGACTGTATGAGCCTCGTCTTGACAGTCACTCCCCAGGCCTTACAGCTACAGTGGGAGCATGACTCACTGGTGTGAGTGGAGAAAATGCCCCAGAGGTCACAGCACTGTCCTGCCGCTATGACTTTTATTCAGGGAAGCGCAAGGACACAAAATGGAGGAGAGGCGGGCAGGAGATTGATCGTCTGAGGGGCAATGCCCAGAGGAGAAGCTCTATTAGATTGTCAGTCTGAAAACAGTGATGGGCTGTGTAGCTTTTAGTCTCACCTCCTTTAACTTATGCCACTTGACCTTTCTGTGTCTGCGGCCAATATGAACTTGACATTTTGAAATCTCACCACAGGATGATTGGGAGAATGGTTTTAGGGAAGTTTGAGTTTGGGGAAATATGTTTGGTTACTCTCCTCCTAAGAGTTAGATGAGAACAATCAATATCGCTCTCATGTTTGTATGGTTAATATGAAGGTGCAATCCGTAGCTGGTTAGCTTAGCTTAGCATAAAGAGCGTGAGCAGGAGGAAACGGTTAGCATGTTTTTTTGTATTTTTGCATTTGTATGTAATCAGAGAAATTATAATTTGTTAGCTTAATGGTGCTGGCTGCCAGGCTAGCTGTTCCTCTATGTTCATTTATTAAGTTCCCTTTCTTGTATCTCAAGAAACTGTCAACAGAGGGAAACTAGCTAGCATGATCCTGTGCAAAGGCAACTCAGTCACTAGCCAGCTGTTTCTAGATGTTGAATGAAAGGAAAAGGTCACCCAAAAATGTAAATGCAGTCATTATCTGCAGTCAGATGAAGTTTTGTAGTCCACAAAACATTTCTAAAGCTTCCAGAAATGTTTTGTGGACTATGAAACTTAACCAGACTTGCCATCGGTATGAGGCCGAGCAGATAATGACCGTCTTTTCATTTTTTGGTGAACAGCTGGCTTTGCTGTAGCGTCATTTAACAGACATACATGAGAGTGTTATCAATCTCCTCATCTTACAATCTGCAAGAAATGATTGTGATGATCGTGTTAATGTTAATGCTGGCCATTAACCAACTTAATGACCTCTCCCCCCACAGAGCAGCGCTCGGGTCAACATCTCCGAGGGCTCTTGTCCAGAGAGGATCATCACCATCACCGGCTCCACAGACTGCGTCTTCCGAGCTTTCACCATGATCACATACAAACTGGAGGAGGTAACTGTAACTGGCGGGCATGCCATTGATTGGCATCACATATGAGTGAATTCAAAACATCTCCTCATCTCCCATGAAAAAACATTCGAAAAATGTGTCATTTTATGTGTCTTAAGCAAGGTTATTATAAGATAAGACCATAATGACAAGAAGTAGATGTAAAATATGACATATATATATATAATCTACCAAATTAAACAGGAAACAATTAACCAAAAACCCGAACCATCACAATCTCACAATGTTAGTCGATGTCTCTTTATCCAGATCTGCACCAATAGTGAATGGGGTCTATTCAAGGCCGAGACTCATCCTACATCCAAGTCACGTCGACACCCGTTTGGTGGATTTTGTGTAATCCTGCTGACAAACCAACAACCTCCTTTGGCGGAGATAGTAAAAGCTAAACAAACCCACTCTGGAAACTTGAATAAAATGACGTTTTACAGAGGAACCCAGGCAGAGTTTCGGTAGCTATCAGAGTCCCGATGGAGTCGAAATGAAAGACGCCATTTAACCACATTATCAGAAGAAATCACTTCCTGAGCGTCATCTCAACATTACCACTAATGTGCTTTCACCACTATCGATTATTCTCTAACCCGAAGTGATGGTAGGAAAGAAATTTAGCTGTGTTTCAAAGCACTTGATGTGCTTTCAGATAAGATTACACTGCAGATGAAAAAATTTAGATAAGTGGACCGAGCTGACTATTGTAACCGGACTGACATGACACACGTTGTGTATCTGTTTCTCTGCTTCTCGCGAACGCATTAAACTCTTTACAGGGCAAAACGACGCTGATTTGTACCTGTTAATGAGAAAGGATTTGGGTATCGTCGCATCGTCTGCTAATGAGATATAGATGACAGGTTCCGTATGCCTATTAATCAGCGTGGTGACTGTCCAGCGGTGCACTAATTAATGCGGCGGAATAAGGAGCCGTCCTTGCTCTGATTTAGCATCACAGCAGACATTGGCAGGGAAACAGGTGCTCCCCGCGCAGGTCGACAGCCTTCAGTAAACACACGCTGGCTGCGAGCACAGCGCAGTATTCATTAAAGATCTTTCACTCTCACCTCTTTTCAACCCTAAAACTCTTGAGTTTCCATGGCAACGTGTCGGCTGACCCGCTGCGAGCCACTTCCACAATAGTTGAGTTATTGTACGTCTAACACCTTTAATCAAAAACAAAGGGGGAATAATCTGATTTTTTTTGGTGGGGGGAGGGGGCAGTGAGCACTAAGTAGACTTGGCGTTTGTTCCTGTCTCAGTTATTTTATGATTAGCAGGAGCTGCAGGATCGCTCCGTTCTTTCATTTGGCAGGTGATGACTTGTGTGTATTTCTTTCCCCCACTTGCGAGCAAAAAAACACCCATTTATGCAGAGCGATCCGATAACATGAAAAAATACTCCAGTAACACAGTAAACGCAATACGGCACGAAACTTCACGCGTGTTTTGTTCCCAGGTGTATGTACACATGAAAGCTGCATAATCTGTCTGTATCTGAGTCCTTATCCCACCAGCAATACAATATGCTTTGGGGATTTTTAAGCCCAGCAACTCTTTGTGTGAGCCGTGCTTGTGTAACGCCCCGGCTCACATCGTCCAGGTTGCCTTACGGATGCAAAAGGGACGTATGTGTGTTAAGACGTGGCTCATATTTTTAGATCAAATCAAGAAAATGACGCCCAGAGTCTTGTGATTGTGCCCCCCCCCCCCCCTCCTTCTGATGAGACAAGACGTCAGAGTGCCCGGGCCGCCTCACTAAATATAGACGCGGAGCAGGGAGCACAAGAGCCACATCAGAATGTGCTTTTTCAAATTTAAAGTTCTCAGTTATTGGAAACATCATGGATTATTGTAAAAAGAAAAAAGGAAAAAAATCCCTTGAAGTTACATATCCACGCCGTCCTCTCTTTCTCGAGTTTGCTAAGCGGTTCAAGAACAAGCAGCGCGCTTTGCATTCTGTCACACATTTTGTTGTGGGTTTGAACTCTGATGGGAAGAGAGACAGCGCGGCGTATTTACACTTCAAAGCTTCACAGAGGCACACTGTTCATTAATTAAAGCTCCGTCTCCACCCACAGCAGAGCGCACACAGGATGTTTGCTACCTGCGCAGGAAAACACTCATCAGGCCATCCAGGTTCTTGATCCAAAAGCTTACGAATACAGACTAAACTTACAAACACGTAGATATACATTTGAAATCATCCGATATTGTTAGAGGAACATTTTTAACTTCACCCCACCGAGGTCTTGGTGTTATACACACGAGAGTCGTGTCATTACATTTAGTTTCCTTGAGGTTGTTTACCTTTTCAATGTGTCAGTGATATCAGTCAACATTTCTGACGGACAACACATCTGTGAATAAAAATCCGAAGCTGTGGCGAGGAGACAGTGCCGTCGTTGTTCGGGTGCGTGGAGGGTACTGTGTGTTTCTGAAATGTTAGGCAGCGCGTCCCCTCAGAGTCAGCTCACAGCTGTAGCCGCCGCTGTTTGTCAGTGTCGCTCTGACGCACTGAAATCGACCAGTTGAGAAAACTGCCTCCAGTAACCACCGGCATGCATCCAAAAATGTAAAATGATTTTCGTCTCCGCACCACATGTCTGTAACTTAGCTGGGCAGCCTCAGCAACGTGAAGCAAAGCTAGCCGGCTAGCTGTAATGAGGAAGCTAAGCTAAGACAAAGCAGATCACAACAGCACGGTTGAGACAAACACACTAACTGGGGACATGTTTTTTAGGTTTGTGTGAGGCCGGGGCAGCTGTTTCCTTAGTTGTTATTCTAAGCTGGGCTAACTGGCCGTCATCTCGTAGATCCACCTGACTCTCAGCGGGAAAACACACAAAGGTTTATACTTGAAAACGTTGCACCTTTCCTAAAGATTGAACCTAATCTGACCGCAGTTTCGTGAGTTGCGAGAAAAAGGAGTAAGCAAATGAAAATAGTAGTGAATTACTGTTTATATGACTCATGGATTTAACTCTTGCTAACCTTTAACTTCATGTTTCATATAACTCCACTCATTCAGTTGTTTTGAAAAGATCTCTTGAGTGAAATCCCAGGGTGACTGGGTTCGGAGTCCCTGCAGCAGGAAGGACGCGTGGACAATGTCCTCCGGCTCAGCTGTATGCAGTCTAGTTAAAGGCTCAAAGCACGGTTTGCTTTTCGAGTGGTGCGTCAATTGATATTTTCCCCTTTCATGGAGAATATTGCAGCTCATATAAATGATTGAACAACCTTTTCCGACCCCACCCTGAACCGGACTTCATACTGAAAGAGCCGGAGGTTAATTATGCCGCCCTGCTCTTTGCTCCGTCTGCCGCCCACCCAAAGGCTCCAGCTGCCCCTCTCCGGCATGGATCCCATTGTCTGTTGTTCGGTTCATGTTGATGCAGTAGAAGCTGAGCTCGGCTGTGTCGTCAGTAGTTCTTTGTCATAGTTCTGGGTTTTGAGCCATCGCTATTAAGCAGGGATATGTTGACTTGGCTCATCATAACATGGACATGGTCAGGGTCAAAATAATTTAATTAAGTCTTTAGTGTTTGATTTCAACCACTTTCAGCCAAAGTATTTAACAAGCAACCGTATAGAACTAGAATTGAAAGTGAATTTGTCGCTAGTTTCACATTCATGGCCCGTTCGGTCCCAGTTGTTAGAGTTAATACCCTCTAGTGGCTTTTCTCTACACCTTGACCCCTGCCGCCTGATCTGTCCCTCTGGGATTCTCTCTCCCTCTTTCTTCTTCCTGCTGACTCTCACCACATTTTCCTTCTTTTCCTCATATCTCCCTCCAGGACCTGACTGCGTTGGTGGCCAACGGCACCATCAGCTCCAAGCCCCCAGTCACCCTGCGGCTGGTCATCCCTGCCAGCCAGTGTGGCTCTCTCATCGGCAAGGGAGGGGCCAAGATAAAGGAGATCAGAGAGGTGAGCAGCCAGAACACAAATCTACTCCATTCCCCCCCCCCCGTCCCGTCCCTTGCTTCACAGGCTGCTCCTGCACTGAAATATGTAGAGAACAAATCTGCTGCTGGAGATGAGGGGAAAGAAAACTGCAGCTGGAAGGGAGAGATATTTCCTCTTTTCCACAGTTCTGATGTTTATTTGCCCCGTTAGTCCTCCTGCTTGCACTAAATACATTTAAGGTAGATGTGCTTATTCAGAGCAGAATCACTGCGAGTCCATATATTTTGATAATACGTTTAAAAAATATTGGTGATTCATTTACGGCAACAAATGTACATAAAATAATGAATGCATGAATAATCTGCTGCAGATCACGACATGCGAAGTGTGTTAGGCCGGCAGATGAGTGACAAGAAGGAGAGTTTACATATGATTAGGATATTAAAGATGCACCAGCAGCATTAGTAAGCAGTAAATGACGAGCCATTAAGTCTACAGCCGTGCTAGCGACTGTGGGGCTGTACCAAGGGACAGCCGCACTGAATGCTAACATCAGGATGATAACATGTGCACAATGACGATCTTAACATGCTGATGTGTCACATGTATAATGTTTGTAATGTTCGCCACCTTAGTTTAGCTGGTTAGTATGCTATTAATTGACAACGAGCAATCAACACAAAGTACAGCTTATTTAAGATGCGACTAGATGAAAAGGGGGTCATTCTGATTTTCCCAAGGATCTGTGTTCCCAAAGTCCGATGTTTTCAGTTTTTACATAGATGCTGTACTGAGGTTCGTTGTCCTGTGTACCTTGTTCCCCAGTTTCTACAGTTCTCTTCCAGGGTCTTAAGTCTCCGAAGCCTGTGTTCCCAAAGTCCTCGTTCTTTAGTTCTGCACATGTACTATCTTAGTGTCCTATGTTCTCATGGTTCTATTATCCCAAAAGTCATATGTGCCCAGTGTCCTATGTTGCCCAGCTCTAGATGGCATAATGGCTACCAGAAGGGCGCATGTTAGGATTTCGGCAAATAAAATGATGCCCATTGGTTTTGCTGTGTTCATACAGCTGTTTTAGGACTTGATTCAATTTAAAACCTGGATAGAATGTATGAAATACTTTAATATGAAACTATTCATAGTTGACCTGAAGACAAAATTAGGGTTAATGTGTGTTAACAGAGGGTTAAACTGAGTGACGTAGGATGCTGGGAGCAGATACACTGATGAAAAGGGAGGGGATCATCAGCGACATTGGGAATCCTCCTCGAGAGACCATGAATGCAGGCATTGATGTGAATCTAACCAACGGTTTGAGATATTTTAGTCAGAAACAAAGAGGCGGCGTCTGCACTTAGGACGACACCTGACTTAAATTGGATTTGGACTATTATGGCAGGAAATTCACGAGGCTGATGCAGCCCGAATGGTTCGCCTAACACAAAACACAGTGTGACTCAGCAGTGGCAACTTTGAAAGGGGAAAAACTCCTGACGACGTTGAGGCCCAGTTGAAACGTTAGGATTAAACTCATCAGATCTGTTGCCAGAGAAGTCCGACACTGTAACATTAGCTCTGCACCGGTCTACAAATAGAGTCTCTCTCATTTTAGCCCCTTACCTTCATCGGTGATGGCATCCGGTCGATTTCTGCGGTTAGAAGGATTTTCTCGTCTCACTTGTAACCCAAAGTTGTTTTGTTGGTTCGGTTGCCACATGCTCACTTACAAAGCATTTGGATGCGACGTGCTCGTGCTTCAAAGAAAACCCTGCAGTCTGTTAGACATCAGCAAATGTAGATAATTCTTAAAAAGCGCCCTCTCATCCCTGCGGGCGTGCTATATTCAGAGTATATCTTCCAAAACGTAGAGAATTACATTTACTGACCATAGGAGACTTTTCATTTATCGCTAACCTGACAGGACCTGATGTTAAGCACGCCGCTCTTTCGGGGCAGGCGGTAAAACACTGTATGAGGTCAGCAAATCCAGCAGGAGGACACGGAAAGAAAGCCACGCCGTTGTAATCACGACTTGTCTTATCCGCGGCATCAAACTTAATCTTTTTTTTAAAACCCCTATCATTTGCAGAGCACTGGAGCTCAGATACAGGTGGCGGGGGATTTGCTGCCCAACTCCACTGAGCGAGGGGTGACGATATCTGGGAATCAGGACTCCGTAATCCAGTGTGTCAAGCTCATCTGCACAGTAATCCTGGAGGTAGGAAGCGTACTGTTCCTCTCTCCTGCTCCCCCACGCCCACACCTTTCCGACATTTTGTCAGAGCTCAGCCGCTGCAGCTACGTGCAGGAAATAATTGCCGTTGACATGCATGTTTTAATTTCACCGGCGTGCATTAATTGTCTATTCCACTGCAGCGGAAGTTGCCGCGTTTTTAGCGGGCTGCTTCTTTGTTACGTAACGCTGCCTGTGACAGAGTTACGTACCCAGAGTGCTGCTTGAGCGTGGATTCCGTGGCATTAGCTTCGCCTTACGTAGGTGATATCAAGAAAACGCACTTCTTCTTCTGTATTTCTGTGCTTTAATCCGCCCGGCAAGACCCCGGATGGAGTCGGAAGGTGCAAGCTCTCAGGTGAGAGCTCAGTCGCATTGGAGAGGACGCTAAGCTGCTAACAGAAAACAAACTGGCCCGCAGCAAAATCTGTCCACCTTTAGACAAAAGCTCTCTTGAGAAAATCGAATGGGAGATGAGAGCAAAACAACCCAAAGCACAGTTTCTCCCTGTGTGTTCATCGCAGTGCACAAGTCCTTTTTGTTTTAGCGTTGCAGCTGGACCTGACTGACTAATTGCTAGTTTGATCCAGTTTTCCAGGGCCTTCTTCAAAGGCTTGCAAGTTTCATTAGGATTCTGTTCCAGCGGCTTCTTGCTTTTGGCTCCAAGATTTAAATTATGCAAAGTTATACAAAGAAATTGCTGTGACTGCTCCGGCAGAAAAAGATGCTCTATATTTTAAAGCCAAAAAACTGTGTCATCAACATTGCAGTTACTGATAAGATATACGGTGCCGTGTACACCGGATGATCTCCTTTTCTTATTGGCGTTTGGAGAATTTTATCTTCAAATGTCTCCTTGTCAGCGGATGCTTGATTTATCCAGAGGGCAAACCACTGCAGAGCCTGTAGCCCCGATGCAAGCTGAGGCTCGGGGCTATTATCCACAAAGAGCTCTCACCACACTGCTTCAATTATTCAAAGAACCACTAATATTATCAAAAGAAAAAACAAGGGGAGAATAATGTCAGTGTCATTAGCAGTTTAGATCGTCATTAATTCTAATTGTATCTTAATGTACCACCGAGTTCAACACCATTTGCACTTACTGATGCACTCTCTGACTTCAGAGTACGCCTGTAAAGTTTATTCATGTCTGTGAGATTTCGCGATAAAGATTCATTGTCCTGTTTTTGACTCCGTAGTCGCCACCGAAGGGTGCTACCATCCCCTATCGGCCGAGCCCCTCGCCAGCTACAGTCCTCATCGCAGGGAACCAGGTGAGAGATTTTTATCACACAAGCTTTTCTATGATACACCGGAACAGTGGTTCTCAGACTGTGATGACTCTCCCTTTACTGTCAGAGGCTTTACAAGAGGTCAGGCTTAGACTGGGGGAAAAAAATGCACTTTGAATGGGCAGGAGTTGAATAAAAACTGTGAAAAAAAAAAAAGCTAGCAAGGCTATCACAGTTCAGGTTAGCATGTTTCATTCAAACAGCCAAACTAGGCCTAAATGTTGAAAAAAAGATGAATGGAAGATGAATCATTTAAGTAAAACCCCATGTATGTAATCACACAGTAAGGTTAGTTAGGATGTTGATGAATGCTAACGTTAGCTTACAGGGTATGACATATGTTGTTTAATATATAAGCATGTTTCCCGAAATTTCCCTCCAAACTTTCGCTTTCCACCATCTTTTCAGTGGCCGATCAGTTGCCAAGCTGCGAAACGATAACAACTTGTCAGATCCCCAAAGTTTAAACGACAGAGGAAAATGGTCGCCATTTTAATACGGTCTACTGTTGAAGAGATATTTTAGAGTGGACCAAAGGGAAAGACTGACGGACAGAGCAACATTGTCATACTAAAAAAAAAAAGCTTGAGAACCACTGGATGAGCATTTTCTATCTGACACACTCACCTTCCCAACTCACATGAAACAACAAATGGTAATTGGAGAAGACGTAACAATTGATTCGGTCCTTCATTGAAGTTCTTGGCTCGCTCTTGCGGGGAAACGAGACTCGTGTGGGTGCTCCTTGGTGGGGGATCGGGTGTTTGTGTTTGTTGGGGTGGGATTGGGGGGGGCAGGGACAGATCCCCACCCTCCCACGGAGAGAGTCACAAGATTAGCGATTGGGACCGGAGACCTGCCGTCTCCTCTGGCTTCGGCAGCAGCCAGATACTCGGCATAGCTGTCAGCAGTTCTGACACTGTTTGTGCTGCCTCAGACTCTGGTCAATTTGTGGAATGGCTTTGTGTTTTCTGATATTTCCCATAATAAGCTATCAAATTAAACTCGGGGCGAGGTCCCGGTCAGTGGGAGCCGGCTTTAATGAAGGCTGCGCAGTGATATGGGATGTTTGTCTAATTTGTCAGTGGAGAAAATGAAGTGGCTTGGGAAAAAGGGTCTGCGGATGAGTCATGGCCTATAAGCCTGTTAGGTGTGTTAAAGTGTCAAGAAATGCAGCCTCGAGGGGGCCGACGCAGACTGAATGTGATCTGTAGCGAAGGGAAAGAAAATAAAAAATTGGAAGTTTATATTCATTATTTTTACATCAAACCGACCATGGATGTTCCAGCTGGTAAGCACACATTTACTCTCACTAATCATCACTCCCATTGCAAACATAATGACCGTGCTGACTTTTTAAAACATGAAGACATTTCAGTAATGAGCTGCATATTTTCCCTTTTTGCGCTTCTCTCTTGGGTTCGTAGGTGTTCGATGCGTCAGAATTCGCACCCCACCCCATGTACTCTGTCACCCAGGGCGGCCTGGACCTCCAGCAGGTAATTGGATCATCATTAACATGAAGTCTGAGTGATGAGATGCAGAAATGAGCTCAAGTTTTTCACAAACGTTGGTCTGAAACCTGTGGAGGACGGGAGTGAGTCTCAGGGCTGTGGGGGAGCTCAGTGGTGAGTGGAGAGCAGGCGTTGTGTGGCATGTCCAAATTTACACAGTCCATCATCTGGCATGAGGCATTAAAAACAACAGCTGAGCGTAAAGCTGGAGCTATTGTTCTAACCTGTCATAAGAGCCACAACCCCCCCCCACACACACACACACACACACACACACCGTCGCCGCCTCTGCCATGAAACACGATGCCGTCGCACACCACAGCCTCTTTTTTAGTCCTGCCCAGCTCTGCACCAGAAGCATTTCAGCTTTAGGAATATTCCTCCAATGAGAACAACAGCGGATACTGTCAATCGCTGACAAATCAGCCCTGGATTGAGAGAAAAAAAAAATCAATTGTGGGTAATGAAATATAAAGAGTAGAACAATTTATATCAGTCACGCTGGTAAACAACTGGAATATTGGCACTCATTTGTGCTGCTTTTGTGCTTTCCCATATAAACACAGCTGTAATGTCCTGATACATTTCAAGGGGCCGGGCTCTCCTCTCCGGTTTATGACCATATAGGATGGACTGGTAATAGCAGCCAGACGGCTGGCGTCAGACAGATTTGAGTTAGAGAAGATGGATAGATGGATTGCTGTGAATGCAGCAGCTTGTAGGACCTTTTTTTTTAGGCGCCTTTGACTTGTTCCATTGGCAGTTTTTTTGTGTTTATTACACTTTAGGAAACAGTTTTCATTATATTCTATTTATATTGGAAGTGGCGTTTCTTTCAATCTTCAGGTGTCAGTCAGCCAATAAAGTCGGGGTGAAGAAGATTTTGTTGATGCTAATTGCAGCAATGAAAAAAATTGATGTTCTGCCTGTGGCCCAGGAGAGCCTCTCTCCTGTTTAACGCTTTTTAAACGATACTCATCATTTTCCTATCAGCTCAATAGTTAATTTTCCCGATCTTAGTAGAATATTGAACATTGTTTGTAGTCCACCACAAAAAAATTACCCTTTCTGTCTGTTTGTTGTCTCAGAGACCATGGGCCTGGAAACTTTGTCTTCAGCTCATTTTCAGCGGTTTGCTTACGTTTGATTAAAAAAAAAGTTGCTGAGCCCAAAAAGCCTTGTTTAAGCAAGTTCTAAGAATCTCAGATCATCTTAAATTGATGCCACCTGTCATTTATTGATGCCTGCACGGAGGAGGGTTTAGTCAGGAATCTAAATGGGCCAAAATTAAACTTTTTTTAGAAGATGAGATCATGGGAAAACTGAAGCCAGGTCACACGTATTATTCAGTGGACGTAGCTGTGTGTTGACAGTGTGCCAAGTTCACCGCTGGCTCGGACACATTATCACCCCAAACTGCAATATCTCGACGTTTACAGCAGAAAAAAATCCCTCATGTCAAGTCTAAACTTTGCTTCGAGATAATTTCAACGCCAAAGTAAGTTTTATAAATAACTACCTATACAGGTTGTACTTAAGATTACAATTGATTGTACGTCCTTTTCATAAATGAGGCCCCACAGCTGTAAAACATGGAATGGATTTCCATTTAATGTTGACAGTTCCTTTAATGCAGCACTTGTTTCTTCCACATCTTAAATAAGTGTGTTTTGGTTTCTTATAAGAGGTCTAACATCAAATTCAATCTGTCACGGGTCCAATTGATCCAAACCACACCTTACAAAATAAGTAATGTATTTAGGATGACAAAATGTACATTTATTCGTCTGTGACTTGCTCGTTTGCTAGAAAAAGAGAATAAATACTTGTTCATGCATACCCAGGAGACCTGTAAAACATGAATATGAACTTATTTGGTGTACGACAATGATTAATGGTCATTTATGCAGTGATACAGTAGAAGATGTATTTTTATTTTTTTCTTGGCGCCAGACTCAAGGGAGGTAAAGAGGTAAAGAACCAAGAGCTGTATCTATTTCACAAAATATATATGTTTTTCACCACTGAAGCTACTCACACTGAGTACTGCAAGTTATGGAGGGAGACGTTCCTGTAGGATAGTATTTTTTAATGCTGCATCCGTCACCTTCCGTCTGAGGCAGAATTCTCAGAGATGTATATTTTCAAAACTTGGACAAATAAAACCAAAAAACCCTCTCAGTATGAGAAAAAGACCGCTTTGTTGTGGTAAAAATATGGTCAGCCTATTCAGCGCCTGCCAAACTGTAAACACTCATTTCTCTTCCTCTGGAAAAACCAGCCGTGTATTGACAGTGAAGCACTTCCATTAAGAGGCTGCAGATTTATTGCACGGGTGTGATGTTTTATGGCTGTAATTTACCTAATGCAGGATGCTCTCTTTCAGGCCTACACTTTGCAAAACCAATACGGCATTCCACACTCAGAGGTACGAGGGTTTGTTGGAATACCATAATTTAATATAGCATGAGTAGCTCGGGGTTTAGCGTCCAGTCCATTAAGTTCTGCTTTTCTGTTTCACAGCTGGCCAAGCTACATCAGCTGTCAATGCAGCAAGGCCTGAGTCCCATTGCCCAGCCTGCGTCGACTATCATGCCCGGTACGTACGGCAGCAATAACAGCCAGTGTTTGCTCTGGATTCTGTGTTAATTGAACAATTTGTCTTGAATTAAAAACCCCTCCGTTTGTAACTTGCTGCAGATTTTCCACCTGCCTTTAGCCGTGAGAAGTAAAAGCTCGCTTTCATTAGCCGCTCTGATTATGTCCCTGTGTCGGCGGGGAAGGCGGAGACAAGGCTTTATAGCTCCCTCATAGAAACTATTATGTGAAATGATACGTTCCGCAGAGTGAGCGAGCTGCGAGAAAGAAAAGAATGAGCGCCGTGTTAAACATCGGTCCATTAAAATGGAAATTAACCGTTTTACTATATCTCGCAGTTCTGGCGCTCAAAAAGGGCTTTTCCAGCATCTCTGTGGCAGTTTTTGTGTGCAGCTGAATGAATTTTTTTTTTTAAATGTCTGATGTGTCAATTTTATTCAGTTAACGCTTGCACTCTCTCTCATCAGGGATGGACTCCAACTCTCAGACATCTCAGGAGCTGCTTATTCCCAATGATGTAAGGAGAAGCAAGCCCCAAACTTTACAGTTGTTATTCTTCGTGTTGTTTGTTTTTTTGTTTTTTTTTTCCCCCATCAGACCAACAGGCGAGAGAAAAACAGGAAATCGGAGCTCGTCTCACATGTGCGGTAGCAGGTGACTTCAAATGCGGTAGCTGTGCCCGCAAAGACGTCTGGTGCGACTTCAAAAGAGACGAGAGACATGTTGGCAACGTACTAATTATCCTCATTATTCTAACCCAGGACTAACCCAAGGTTAAAGGGATTCTGAGCTGATATGGATCCTTTCGCATTATTGTCTGGGCTGCAGTTGCAGTGTCTTAGAGTGACTCCCATGAGTGCTCAGTAAATCCTCTCATGTTCCCTGACCTACTTAGAGGCTGTCTGCTGTCAAAACAGCCAATAAGAAAACAGACAAAAATCCTTTCCCTCTTCACTTAGCCTCCGCCAGGGTTTGATGAAATGCCTCTCCAATCTGAGAGTGGAAATCGCAACGCATAGATTCTCCTCATAACAACGTCAGGCTGCATTTACCTCCAGATGGGAACTCTCGTATCGGGTTTGGCTGGTTCAGGCAGAAAGCATCTGGCTGTTAATTGCCGTGATATGCTTCCTATTCGGTTTCATTAAGAGGAATGAGAGACAAAGAAAGCTGTCGTCTGAAGTCAAATTCCCAATGAGGCCATTTATAACGTACAATTCATCTGCGACTGAGCTACAGTCAGACACAAGAAAGGACGAGGCAACAAACAGACCAAAACAAAGAGTGTGTTGGTCCTTTAAATTGAAACATCACTAATAAATGGTAAATGCAAAGCTTATTACACTTTAGTAAATAATCATTTCACTGTTACTAGACAATGAGATGCTTTATGAACCATTTTTTAAGCAATTATTAACGTTTACAAAAAAAACAAATTGCAACCTTATAATAAACACTTGCTCAATTAATGCTCTACTGGCCGTTTCATTGTTTGATAACAGTTTGAATGACGATAGTATTGCTTTCTGCAGTATTAGGAGGTCAAAAATTCAGATTTATTGGCTGATGTACACACGTTTTTGGCCAATTATCCCGTGGATGTGGTCATCAAACACAAAGAGAGGCGGGATGTTTCACAGCATAATGATAAACTTTGTTAAATATGACTTGAGTGCATTGGAACAGTACATTTAACCCGGGATGTAGTTATTAGAAATCATCCCAAGCATATCATTCTGCATTATATTCTCTCAAAGGAAGTTTCCACACCAGTGCATATTGGGCCGAAACCATTATAGAAGCTAACCCATATATCAGCCGGGCTGGAAAAGTTTAATCAACTATGAATGTACCCTTTATTTATGATTATTAGTCAGTGTTATCCTCTAAATATTCTCCCTTCCAAATGAATGTAAATCTTTAAAATTAAAATGAACCAATACGTCATAAATGTATAGGTTTGTTTTATTATTTTTTATGCATTTTACAAAAGGCTGAGAATTGTCCTGAAGCAGCTGGGCAGCATAGTTTTTAGCAAACGCTCCTCTTACAGTAAATACTGCAGTTATGTGGGGAATGTTCTCACCTGTGGCTTTATACGCTGTAGTGGGTATTTACAGCAGCAGGACAGCGTGTGTGGGACTGACTCAAAATAAACTGCAGTGCCGAGGTTCTGAGGGAAACATGTCACCCAGCGCAGCAGTGAGGCGCGCTGGTGTGCTTTCTTTTGCCTTTTCGTGGGATTGAGAGGAAAGTATGTAGGATATTGCCGGCCTCATCCTCGTTTTGAAACTCAGTTTATAGGTTTTACGTACTAGTTGTGCACAGAAACACAGACGGGAAAAGAAGGACACGTCTTTTCAGAGAGTGATACCATGGTCGTAATGATAAATAATAATTAATCGACCCTCCAAACAATACGTTTAGGCGTTATGGAACATATACAGTCCAACAGTACCAGCGTTGTCCTTTAAAGTGGGTTGGAAATCAACATCTGAAAAGTTCTGTCAGTAAAAAAAAAATTTGAAATACTTCTTTGGTTACAAAAATAAACGACAGCAAATTTTCAGACAAAAAAAAACAAACACATTTTCACTTTCCCGTCTTTGTTTAACAATCGACAGAAGAGGAGAAAAACAAGATGTGGGTCGATTGGGTTCCGCTGTACTGTATAGAACACAGTCTGAACCCCTCCAGCAACATTTCTGAAATGCCTGAAGGCTTTTTTTTTTTT
>CAEMYA010000044.1:7086806-7098560 GCA_903131615.1 Diplodus sargus | reverse complement strand
GGAGGGTGTTTTTTTTGTTGTTTTTTTTTTGTAACAATCCGTGCTATGGTACTGTACTTTTTTCCCCGTTCAGTGTTACGTTTCAATTTGTTGGATTTTATTTTGAACGTGCAACTTGTTTAATCTTTATTTATTAGTATTGTTTTCATTTATTAAAAGTCTTTGTTTCCTGGATGTGTGTTTGTCTCTGTTTCCTCCCGCACGCAGGGGACAAAAATACAAAAAAAAACAACAACATTTGAACCACATCAGTGTCAAATTAATATAGCAGGAGGAGAGGGAGGTGGGGCGGGGATGCAGTGCCAGATCCAGGTTATTTTTGTTTTCCCCCAAACACAGGCGCCGTGGCAGCTTGTCATTCTAGCTGCCAGAATTTATGAGAGACGCTTTTCACATCATCGTGCTCTTGTGCCCCGAACAATAACAGCAGAATGAGACAGAGCAAAACCCCAGAAGAGAGGGGGGGAAAAAAAGATCTTCCTGCATGACAAGCGATGCACTGACTTGCATGTAACTGACACAAAAACACACACTGCTCTGTGTGTGTGTGTGTGTGTGTGTGTGTGTGTGTGTGTGTGTGTGGAGCCCATTATCATACTGAATTGACTCACTGTAAGTCCCTTAAGATGACAAACACTGTGAGGCTTTAACACAGAGGAGCTTGTGAGGAGGAAATAAAAAAGGACAGAGAGAGAGAGAGAGAGAGAGAGAGAGAGAAAGTGGGCAAAATGAGGGGAGCCACAGCGATGCTGTAAAAATGTAAAATTCAGTATCTGCATCAGCATGCACCGCGGCATCATCATCCTCTGGAGAGGCAGCTCGGATTCTTTCATCCTCGACTCCTATTTTTTTATTTTTTTTTATTTTTTGTGTGTGACTGCATCGTGGATATGTGAGGCACTGAGAGTGCACACAGTCCTCATTGTTACCAGACATTTTCAAATAGACACACGCCTACAACTTTACAGCGTTATTGAGCCCGAGTCCAACAAGCGACAGGGTCGAAATGTGATGCGGAGGAGCTTTGAGTGTTTCCTGATTGTCTGTTATGAAGGGCTCTTTCTTTCTTTCTTTCTTTCTTTCTTTCTTTCTTTCTTTTTCTGCCTTTCTCTACTTATCCTCTTATCTATTTTATCCTCCTTCTCGTTAAACCATCTGAATCTACTGCATCCAATTACATTTTTTTTTACATCAAATAAAAGAAACTGAACAGATTCTATGATTGTTTCTGACGTTCCCTCCTACAGGAAGTCGTAGTGGGTCACTTGTGCCACCTGTAGGCCGCACACCAGAACTCATTATACACCATATTCACACAAGGATTTGCCACGCAGACCACAATATTTGTTTTTATATGAACAAATAAAACCTATGTGAGCACTTTATAATCCCAGCTGCATTACCATGTATCACATAAAAAAAAGCAGCATCTGAATATCAAAGTGTGATTATAGTGACAGTGTGAAGCTCGAGCTGGTGAGCGCAGGGACCTCAGCTGTCAACTGAGGTTTTTTTCTCCTTCTCTTTGTCTTTGTGTAGGACCCAGGGGTTTGTGTGACATACTGTTAACACACACACATACTCACATGCGTACGCTTCAAGCATTTCAAGTCCTGTCCTTGGTACTGTACTTCAGTTTTTCCATTTTAGGCTACTTTACTCTTCCTCTGCTCCACTTGGGAAATATTGTTCCATTTCTCTCCTCCGTTTATTACACTGCTAGTCTCATATGTTACCTGACAAAAGCAAAGTGCTACTTACATGTTGTGTGCATGTACGTCCATATATAGTTATGGAACACCTTCTGTTATACTTGTTAGAAAACAGTCGCTTATTTACACATCCAGCAGTTCCGGAGCACCATAATCAATCTTAGCTCTCTTTTAGGTAAAAAAAAAAATATCTGGCTCTTAGATTGTTAAATATTCCACAATGTTCACCATCAAGTCGCCAACTGTGTCTGTTTTTTAGGGCTGTTCACTGTGAAGAGCCGGCTACTGCAGCCAAAACAGTGACACTGTGAGAGCGCTGACAGTGAAGCAGTATGTTCCAGAACAATGAGCTGAAATTCATTTCAAAGCTCCTAAAAGGTTAAGTTCACCCAAACATGAAAGTTCAGCCATTATCTACTCAGCTTCATAAGATGTCTGCACACAGCCGGTCCAGTGTGATTCAAGTGTACGGAAGCCCAGAGATCTCAAATTGATTTGAACATATATTATTTATGGGCTTCTTGAGTGGGATTTCACTGGACAAGCTGTATGAAGACATTGTATGTCTTTTTTGGTTGTTTTTGTTTTTTTTCGTTTTTTAAAGCGAAGGGCGATCAGACCGAGGCTGAATCTTCATTTTTGGGTTAACTCATCCTTCACAGGCAAGGAGAGCAGCATATTTGGGTGACAATTCTCTGCAGCTTCACACTCCTAGTGACCTCTTTCAAATTGTCTGTTTTCCGCCCATGTCCGTTCGTGGTTCAGTTGGTTTGTCAGCAGGATTACACAAAAACTAGACAAACTAAACTGACCAGATTTCTAAGAAGCTTGTAATAGAAGATGAGTCTCGGCCCAGGATAGTCTCCATAAACTTCTCCGGATCCGGTTAAAAGGGACGGATCCACAACCTTTTTTTAACATTGTGGGATACAGTGGGGTGTTTGTTGACATTCATTTCGTCAGGGAATAATGCATGGATCCTGATGTGAAAACAGTGAAAATGAAGCGCATGTAGGTGGCGAGTATCTGTGAGTGTGCACATTTAAATGTGAGCCAAATAAATTATTAGCAGAAATTTGCTCTTTCTTGTTGTTATCAATACCTTGAATGTAGCCTCACACACAAACACACACACACGCACACAAAGCATCTGTCCCAGTCATCACGCTCTGATTCGTGTCTTTTTCCACGACGAACAGCGCCCTCTACTGTCGACTCGGCATACCGCTCCACCAATCACAGCACAGCAAAAGGTAAGGAGGAAGAGTTAGAGCTGATAAAAGATTGTCTTTAATGTTTGGCATCGTTAATGAATTCCATACCACAGCAGTTATGGGAGTAGGAAAACCACTTTTACAACCAAACACTGTTTGATCATGCTAACACCATATGTACAGGAAAGCACATTGAAAAGTGTATAAAGTATTTATATGAGAAGACTCAAAGTCAAGAACGGTGGAGACAGCCACAGTCTAATGGATTTGTCCTTTTTCAAACACTGATTATAGATATTTATCAATTACATTGATCTCTGGAGTACATGTATATACACAGAACAACGATAAACCTTTGTTTGGGGCGTCTGCAATAATTCTCAAAAATATTTCACAATACTGCTGTATGTACAATAACAGAATTTACATTGAAAAATTCTATTGTACCTATATTTTGAGTATCACTTCAGTCACCAGTTATCCTCAGCGCCGTCGGGCTCACGAGAGATACTCACATACTCTAATATATCTAACCTCAGGTCCATCTCCGGACAAAGTACAGCAGCCGATGCGGTCAGTACCTGGGCCTTCTGTCTCAGCACGGTTTCTGAAATATGTTCACACAACTGATGATCTCACATACAAAAATAGATGTTGTCTAGTCAGCTGACAACTCGATGTACAGTAACACAAAAGCATCCACCTGCAAAAAAAACAACCAGGAAAACAAGTTATTGTTAAAATATTAGCTATATCCTTCCAACCCAACACGTCGCGATAAGCAGCGCTGTTCTCTCTCGTCTCTCAGTTCGGGGGCTTCAAGCGTTCTGTCTGAAACACACCGTTCGTTTTTTTCACACAGCAGAAGGTTGATCGAGAAAGAGCCGCAGGCAGAATAAGAAGTATTAGCGCTACAAAGCAAACAACAATCTGGAACCAAAAGCGGGACGAAACCATACGAAAACACCACTAGGTAGATATCTTTTTTTTTTGTTTGTTTGTTTGTTTTGTTTTGTTTCCTTCAGGGGAGCGTAAAGTGTAACAGAATGAAAAGGAGAGCGGCTGTCGAGCTTTCTCAACGTCCGGATGATGAGAGGTCAAACTGCATTTGAGTGCACTTAAGGCAGGTAGGCGATTCCAACGCCGTCTGAGTGGGCTCCTCCATCTGGCCACTCAGCGTGCGTGGGGGGGGGGGGGTCTAGACAAGTGTCATCAGACGCAACGCAAAGCCACCGCAGCCGTCCAGGGTTCAGCCCTCACTGCTTAATACGGTCTGATGACCACACAGAGGAGGAAAAAAGATGGAGGGCGAAAGAGAGAGAGAGAAAGAGAGAGAGAGAGAGAATGATGTAAGTGTCCAGCGGGCGGTTTGAGTTTGAGGTGTGGAGAGTTCTCGTTTCCATTCCCTTCTTCCTTCACCGTGAACATGAGACACGACCGGTGGTCGGGAGCCTGTCCGCCACTGTCCTCAGTTTCCTCTCTCTCTCGAGATATCTTTGTCACACAGAAGAGACAAATAGAGACTTCTTCAACACGGACTGAACTTAAAGCACTTGAACGAAAAGAAAAAAACAAAACAGCATTGCAGCTTGTGCAATACAAATAGAAACATCTCATCTGGATACATTCACGTAGGTTTTTCCGTACGCACGGGTACGGGGCGGGGAAAAAATCGTCAGTGACTTGAAATTCGTGTCGGTCCAAGAGTCCAACCACAAAGACCTGCGATTTTATGACAGCCCGGCAGCAACACGGATCAGAGTGCGCCATTTTGATATGATTCACTATTAAGGAGCACTTAACAGTGTTTTGAAAAACATAATGGACATAAGCCTTTGAAAACACTATAATGTATTTTGTATTATGTATTTATTTATCAAAATAAGAATTCATATATATGAAGCATTTTAAAGCAGAGAAGTCACTTCACTGTGAGTAACACCCTTCGGTCGTCGCCTTGTGTTGTGAAAATGACGTGAAAAGCCAAAAAAAAAGAAGGGAGTTCAGAGCTTATACTGCACCTGGGATCACGTCGGTTATGATCACGGTTTGTCATGTTTCACAAAACTGTTGTCGTATTGATTCTCGAATTAAAAAACATGCTCACAGACAAGTTGTACAAGTGTGTACAATCAATATCAATTTTCCGAACAAAGTTGATCTGTGTCATTGTTCGACGGATCATTTTTCTTTTAGTTAAATCTAAGAGAGGCCACGCGGAGCAGTGACGGCAGTTGTGCCTGTAGTTTCTGTAGATTCATCGAGGCTCACTCCTTCAGTTCTCTCCTTCATGTGCACTGAAACCGCAGAGCAAGAAAAAGGGCCGAACAACAAAACCCCGCTGCTTCGCGCGAGAATCTTTCTACCGCCGCCCCTTCGGCTCAGTGCAGATAAAGGGGGAGAAGGGAAGGAGAAGAAAGCTCTGACTGGAAATATAGCTGGAGCATCTTCATCACTGCGCCTCCTCGTGCTCCTCGCTGATGCACTGCTCCCAGGGGTGCTTCCCCTGGTCCTCCCTGTGGCCGTGGGGGGAGTGGAAGATCCTGCGGGGCAGCGGGATGGGCTGAGGCGGCAGCTCCTCCTCGGGGATGCAGCCCTCTCGCAGGTAGGGTTTGGGCGGCACGGCCGGAGGCTGAGGCCTGCGGTAGGGGATGTGGTGAGGGCCATGGACGGGTGCGTGGTGGTGGGACGGCGGCCCGTGGGAGTGGCCGTCCATCCCCGGGTGGGCATGAGCGTGGGGATGCGGGTGGTTGTGTGGGTGCGAAGCGGGGCTGCGGTAGTGGAAGGGGCGGACCTGGTCCATGGAGTCGATCTCCGGTCCGCCGTAGTGGATGTGCAGGTAGGGAGATGCCAGGTACTCCTCAGGAGGGGACCACAGGTGACTGGGAAGAGGCTCCAAGGCGTCGTTCCTGATGGGGCCCGGTTCTGGATACTGGCCTCCGAAGTTGCTCTCGCTCAGAGAGGAAACGCCGCTGCTGGCACTGCCCGACAGGGTGGAGTTACTGCCACCCAGAGCTGACTGAGGACTGGTGGGGGAGCCAGGGATCGGGTGGAGAGGAGACTGGACAGAGAGAGAGAGGAGAGGGAGGGTGTCATGGGTGTGCTTATTTCCATCACAACAACCTGAATTTTAACAGCTGCCTTCACATGCTGTCAGAAATGTTGAAGAGACAAGTTTGGAATAAGAGCAGGTGAGGAGTCAACAACTGCTCCATCGTGTCTAAAACTGTCTGGGTTTTCAAGCACCGAGGCACTTAAACAGGGCTTCGTAATTATGACTTGACTGGCGGAGTGAAATACATGATGTCTCCACACTCAATCATCTGAAGTTGTGATATATATTTAATAAACTGACGTGTGGGAGCTTCATTTTCTAAGCTACAATTTCAGCGTCATATCCACATGAATTATTCATGTACATTTAGAGAAAGAGGAACAAGAGTAGACCAGCAAGGAAAAAAAGATGAGGAGGAGGACGACGACGAAAAGTGGATCTCAACATGAAGCAGTCTTCAAAATGTAGTAGTCGACCAAGTGAGATCTTGAGGTACTTAAACTTCTGTTTATTTTCTGCTACTTTATACTTCTAATCCACTGCATTTAAGAGGAAGTTTAAAAAAGTGTTTCCCAACCTCTACATTTCTCAGATATGTTTTCAATAGTCAATAAAAAAAAATGATAATAGGATGAGGAGAATTAAAACAATAGAGTATTAAATATGATTAATTATTGGTCATGTCGCAGCCAATAACATTTATCTTTGGCCCCTTCAGGTTTGGAAACACTCGACTGAAGTTCCAACCTGGAAAATGCTGCTCGCACATTGGAGCATCACTTTTAACAATCTAATAAATCACTTGTAAAGACTAATTCCTATCTACAAGGCTTCGATTAAATTTGGTGTTTACATTTCAAGGTTTATTTTATCTGTTTTGATTTACGCTAATTTATTCTTGATGCTACACAAGTCTTGCACTGTTTCATTTTAATGTACTCATTGTTTTGTTTTTTATCCCCTGGGTTTTATGGTTTTCATCATACACTTAAGTTATATTTTGCTTTTATTCCATATGCCAGTTTGTTTATTCATACATAAAAATGTTTTGTTGTCTTTTTGTGTTAAGCACAATGTAAAACTTTGCCACACAAATTTCTTTTATCATAAACTTACAATAATGATATTTTCAATAACAAATCAGTCACAGAGGTCATATAATTTTGGAGATTTAAGTACATTTTACTGACTACGCTTGACTTTAGGTTTAAATATGTTCCAAATGTTAAAAAGTGAAAAATAAAAATAACTCAAACATGAAATCATGCTTGTGTGTACAATACAAAACATAACATAAATTATTATTAACAAAAATGACAGAAATGGCACTAAAACGCATTGATTCTAATACGGGTCATTTTTGACCCACTTGTGGAAGAGTGTAGGGTCCAATCACTCATGCATCTAAGGTTAAAGGTTGTAATTTTACTTCAGACAAGATCTCTATACTTCTTCCATCACTGCACAGTCAAACAAAGCTCTAACCCATCCAAAAGCAGTTTCCAAACATCTTTCAGCAAGTAAGGTTATTATGATGATATACAAAAAACAGAAATGCTTCAAAGGAGTTTTTTCAAGAAGTAAAAAGTGCTGTTGTCACGACTTTACGTGATGTTTCTCTGAAGGCTGTACCTTTCGAAGTGAGCGGACAGGCAGGGCGGGGGGAGGGTCGCTGTTCTGGTGGTGAAACGCATCACAGTGCATCAGGAAGTGTCCTGCAGAGGGAAGTTCACAAGGAGAAAACATCACAGAGAAGCTAGTTGTCTCTAGCAGGTGAATAGCAAAGTCAAATTTGAAATGTGAATATATATTTTTAGCAACTTATAAAGCTTGCGTGTGAGGTAAAAGGAGAAAGTACCTGGTGGGAAGGACCTGGGTGGGACTGGAGGCATGATCACCCCTCCAGTAGAAGCTGGCATGTAGGATACCTGCTCCCTGTTCTCTCCATCCAGACTCCAGCTGGGGGGAGTGTTGGGAAACACTGGAGGAGGGGGGGGGAATACATTAACATGTCAACGCACACTGTGGTTAATCTAACCTACATCATACTGTACGTTTCAACCTGTGCGTGCGTTACCTTTCTCTGGTAGGTTCATGTGAGGATCAACACATGGCTTACAGGGGCTAACTTGCTGGAATAAGGCACGCTGCATGTGGTTGTTCTGTAACAAGCAACCCAGTGAATCATTATGAATTAGTGACAATTATGATTTAAAATAAGGCTCCAGTTTTAAATAGGCTAGATAGTAATATTACGTTTTAGTTGTCGGATTTTCTGTTGATCTTTTGCACAATTTCAATAGCTTATAAACACATTTTTTGCACCAGATGTGTTTGGATACACCTCTGTGGTGCTGTAGATCTGTCCTACCTGTCCGTTCTCTGCCATGTTGTAGTACATGGAGTTGTTGGCCCTCTCACGATGAGACGGCAACAGTATCATCACTTCCCGGTTGTGTTTGGCCTTATCGGGTAAGGACGGAGAGCCTGGGGAAACAAATTAAATGAAATTGGTTTTTTTTTTACTATTTTTCTACTCGCAGCGACCTCTTTATATCTACCAGAAAAGACTCGTCATACTACAGCGTTCTATATATAATTGATGAGATATCCGAAAGTTGTTTTGTAATTCTCAAGCGTCCGTGATTGATAAAACCCTCTTAAAAACATGTTATTTTTCTGCAGCTGTGTTACTCACCTCTGGCACTCGAGGGAGCAGAGTTAATAATCTGAGAAGAGTTGGAGCGGATGGAGCTCAGGCTGGAGGAGGAGGGGCTCGGCTGCAAAACAAAATGGATTCTATATATAACGAAGAGCACTGATCTATAACAGAAAAACATCTTCGGTTTTATTTTTTTTCATGCGGCAGGCGGGAAACTAATGACGTTTATTTGTGCATCGAGGCGGTTATATTAAAATACAAAGATAGACATGTTGAATCATACAAGTCTTATTTAACGTTTCATATCCTGAAAAGTTTTCATGTGTGAGTGTCACAATTTTTTACAGTACGCAGTTGCGCAGTACAAATTCATACAGTTTTCATGTTTGGATGTGCGTTTTTATGTCAGGCCTCACCTGCATGTGTAATGCGTCCTCGGGGTGCTCCCCCATCAGGCCGTCGGTCATTATGACGAGGTTTCCCGCCTCGCTCGATGTGTGAGAGGACAGGGAGGAGGACGAGTGACGGATCGAACCCTGAAGATTCAGAGGGCTGCAGGGGCAGAGACAATGTTAGAGACTCTGTGTGTGTGTTTGTGTGTGTGTGTGTGTGTGTGTGTGTGTGTGTGTGTGTGTGTGTGTGTGTGTTTACTTACCTGTGCAGCTGACTTTCTTGACAGATCCTGTGTTTGTAATAGTTCTTATACTTCACTGACTGATGACGGCTTTAGATTCTTGAACACACACTGGTCAAAGTAGTGAAACCATTCTACGAAATGTTTAACGTACTCTAAACCCTTCTTATGCACCTGGATGTCAGGGTGGAGCTGCAACTAATGGGGATCTGCATATTCTCCACCATTTCCCCAAAATAAATTCTACTGTGAATGAAGTGTGGGGTGACAGGTCTTTAAAAGAATATTGGTATAGTTTTAAGCACAATATGTATCTTTGTTTTTTTTAAATCTCCTCAACAGAACTTGATAAATGCCAGAACTTTGTCAGCAAAATCAGAATATTTTTGATGAAATAACTCAATATTGACTTTAGCTACTTTCACAAAATATTAACATAGTGATAGTTTTGATAAATAATCAACAGAAATGTGGATATAATGACCAAGTGAGTACAAAATTAGAAGTAGACCAGTCTGGGAAGTTTAGAAAATTACATCAATTTACTGTAAAACAACGTTTAAAAGCATGGAGAAATTAAATATTCCACTTCATGATATATTGATGTACAAAATCAAAGATAATATCAAGTTTCATATCAGGATAATGATATAATATTGAAACACAGTCCAGCCCTGCAGTATGTAAAGGCGTTTATCTACGTGACAGTCCTGAGAGAAAGTAGTGACCTCTTGCCAAATGCATGCTGGGAAAGGCTTTGGCCCCATGCAATCTCTAAATGTTTAGTTTAGAAAATTGACACTTACATTTTCAATTTTGGGTTGAGATTAGAAATTTAGTACAAATATGTGTGTTTTGTGTGTGTGTGTGACTGACCTGTGTCTGTGCATGAGGCGCACACTCTCGGGGCTCATGTGGCTGTGGGAGGACAGGATGCCTCTGGGAGAGTTGACCCCTTGGCAGCCCGCCGGGCCGAATCGATCCACGCCGGGCACGCCCTGCTGGGACCCAACCATATACTGCTCTGAATATTTATACCGCTCACGCACAGATTAAAACATTGGGCATTTTATCACACACACACACGACTCCAAACACAAATTTGTAAACTTGTCACAAGTGTCACAACTCACATGATGTAAACCTGTCCGCATCATGTGGAACTGATCGACAAGCTTTTTGTGCAGGGGACGCATCTCTGGGTGCACCAGCTTCTCGTGGACGGCCAGTCCCACTCCGAGGATGTGCACCTGAGGGAAAAAAGCACCATCATCATGTGAGTCTGTTCAAACAGCGGATCAGCATGATCTGATGAACTTTTAAAGCAAAGTCTGACCTGTTCCTGCATCAAATCCTTCAGGTGTGTGATCCTCTCCGTGTCCTCTGGGTGGCTGCTGATGTAGTCCTTGTCAAAGAAAGCCTGTTTGTACGAGAAGCAACAGGATCTCTGATTCCACCTATTCTATGAAAAAAAAATCTACAAATCAAATTCCTTTCTGTCGTCTACCTCCTGATATCTGGCGATGCCTCCGTTCACAGCAGCGTCGATGACCCCGTTTAGGCACATGCTGAGCGGGTTGATGTTGCCGTGATGTTGCCTGTGTTGGTACTGGCTGATCAGAGTCCGCAGCTCCTGGGTCTTATTCTCTACCACATAAATGGCGTTCTCCAGAGGGCTCACCTCCACCTGGAAATTAACAGACACAATCAGCAGAATCCATGATAAAGGGGAGGAAGTAGGTTTATACAACACATTTCATCCTCCCGCTGAAGCATTGCCACCGGGGTGAAAACCCTCAGGAGGAGGAGCGTGTGAAGTATCAGATGGAAGAGAATGAATGCTTGATCTGCTCACCACTTCTCTCCTTTCCACCTCCGCCCAGCGAGAGATCCCGGGGAGAGGACGTGAGAGGATCAGGGTCGTTCTCTCGATCCACAGACTCTGTTGAGTATGAACACAGAGAATAGAGGTTCATCATGAAGGTTTCAGGAAACAACAGACTGTTTGAGGTAGATAAATGACCAGGCGGGGGAAAATAAACCCTTAGAACAGTGTTTTAGTGCCTCATGTAGGTCAGTTCAGTAAAGAGTCCTCCTGTGGTTTGAGTCCAAATGTAGGTTACTGTGTGAGAGCAAACTACAGTATCAAGTCTGGTCCAAGTGTCTAAAGCCTCATGGGTTGTAGATTGCGTAGCACCGTTTGCTGTATTTGTGCTAGATACAAGCGGGTGAGCAAAGGTAAAACAACAAAAAAAAAGGAGCTAAAATGTTTTCTCATAATGTTGCATTTTATTTAAAGTTACGGAAAGTTACCTGAAGAAAAAATACAATATAGAGCTGTATTAAATACAATAGCTGCAGCTGATTGTCTTTCAAAAACTACCGTCTGAGATATTTTTTTCAATTCGAGGTCATTTCCTCTGCGCTAATGCAGTTTTCTGTCTCCGTCCGATAACGTCACGATTATGGAAACTTTT
>CAEMYA010000044.1:7061278-7086564 GCA_903131615.1 Diplodus sargus | reverse complement strand
AACATTTTTCACCATTTGATTATCAAGGGGGATCCCTTACGATAAATAATTTTATGTCCCAGCTTACTTCTATTTCCCTTTAACATCCTGCCAGTACCCCTGCAGACATAATATACTAATCCTGAATGTTTTTTCATATTTAGTCATGTTGACTGCCGTTATGAAATATCTGTTTGCGAGTCCTAAAAGTCTTCATGTGGTTCAGAATTCTGCAGCCCGCATCGAAGCTAAAACTAGAACATTTGATCATATTACACCAGTTTTAGCTTCACTTCACTGGCACCGTATCCACGTCCTCTGATGACCTAAAAAATATAAATGGGCATTCCTCTTCGTACCTGTCTGATAACCTTAAAACTCATATTCCTCTCAGTCTCACTTAATCTGTTTAGCCGAGAACCTTTGATCCATGTTTGTTCTGCTGAAACATCTGTTTGTTAGAGCATTCGCGTCCCTGTCTCCCTCTCTGTCTCTCTTACTCTCTCACCCTATAATTAAATCATCTTATTTGTCCGTATACTGTTTTTAGTATATTTTATGTACTGCTGTTCTTAAAGTTTTTTCTGGAAGGAGTTTTTTTAACCAAATGTTAAGATTAAAGATAAAGGGTGTCTTGGACTATATAAATTAAATAAACTTGGCTTGACATAAATCATCTAAAGGGTCTGTTGTACTGTATCTAGAACAGTTCACTCCATAAATCCGATCATGCCGTGTTTTTTAACCAGTGTTTCATTCAAATGTGAGAGTGTGGCACTGCTGGCTCACCGTACCCTGAACTCATTCTCGCGGTCCTTGGGCCCCTTGTGGAACGGCCTGTCATAGTGGAAGCGGCTGACGTTGTTTATGCGGTAGAAGCTCTTGATCCTCTCGGGCACACGCTCCAGCTGAGGCACATCAGAGATGTCTGACACTGGAGTCACCGCGTAGATCTGCAAGTCTAGAAGCCCCAGTGTCAAGGAAGTGACAGACAGACGGACAGAAAGACAGACATATTCACAGAGGAGGGACGTTCAAAGGAAACGCTCACAGAGAGCGTTTGTTCTCTCAGTCTGACTCTGGAGCATCAGCAGTGTTTCTATTTGAACTGTGAACAATTTTTGATAAGATATTATTCATTCAATCAACTCATGAAGCAAAAATGCAGAATATTCTTCATAAAATAAACCACGGGTGCATTGGTGTTAGCAGCCCTGTAGACTGAGGAGGATACACTGAGCGTCGCTCTGCAGGATGGTGTCGTCAGGCTGGTTGGGATGCTGCATGGCGATGGCTTGCGGAAATTCCCCCAGCATTCTTTGCTGGAAGTCCTCGAGCCGCTCGTAATCATAACCACGACAGACAAACTCCTTGTTCTGCAGAACGAGGACGACAGCGTTTAGATTTCTTCAGGACTCGCAGTGACATGCTGTCGAGAAACTGATGCACATAACTTTGACACCTCTAATGAACTACACACTAACAAGGGCTCTGGATAATCTGGATTTTTTTTTCATTGTTTTAACTCGAGCTACAACTAGAGCTTATAACATTAGTTGTGCTATTTTAGTCGTTTTAATACTAGTGGATAAAACAGCATGCAGATAAAACCGTAATCACTTATTCCTGCTGAAGCATGGAGGAGCAGTGTGGCTGCACGCATCAGCAGAAACCTAAGTGTGTCAGACAGACGAGATAAGACTTTGTGAGCCGTACCCTGAGGAAGAAAGGAAACTTCCTGCCGTAGAAGCCCATTCGGAAGAACTCTGGTTCAATCCTCTGCTGCTCGATGATGTTGTCATAGTACGCTGCCTCCATTTTCTGCCACAGGAAGATAAACATGCAAAGGAGTCATGGTGAATAACGATTTAATCACACACAACACTGAATCAGCTGCATGGTCCTGATGAGTGTGGGCGTGCACAGGTAATTAGGACATTGTTTTCGACGAAACACATGCGTCGCGGTGCATATTAGAGGAGGAGAGCGACGGAGGGAGCTGAACAATCTCACCTCCCAGCATCACACGGGAGGATTGTTTGATAATAAACAGCAGAAACAGGAAGCACGCGGGGCCTTACTCACCCGTATCCAGCTGAGGCTCTGGTAATCATATAAAGTCTCGTACTGGAAAGCCAGCTCCCGGCAGAGGGAGATTCCATATTCCCAGCACTGCAAAGTCAAACATAAGCGGAAAAAATCAATAAAGTTCAATTTATTCTTGACAACAAAAATAAATCATCATTAGAATGGCCATGTGAGACAGGGGGAAACTACAGCAGCATGCTAAACATGAGACGACTACATCTGAACCTTTACAAGGTCCATACGAGTTTGGTATGCCTGCTGAGCTACTGTGTATCTAATGTTCAACTAAAATTAGAAATATATTTAGATTTCACAACAGCTTCAAAATGTGCACGATCAATGCAGACAGGATGATCTGATGTCAGACTTTATTTGTGTTTTTGCCTTTTAAGGAAAAAGTATAAACATCAACAGGCATCTCTGTTTACTTTGTTTTTTTGTTGAGATTTGAATTCAGTGTATGATTTTATGCTTATTTTTATGTAAAGCATGTAGCTTTAAAAGGTGCTTCATAAATAAAGTGTATCATTATTGTTCTATTAGAAGAAAAGGAGGAGTGGAATAATAGGGGAAAGAAGAAGAAGAAGAAGAAGAAGAAGAAGAAGAAGAAGAAGAAAAGAAAGAAAAAGAAGAAGAAGAAGAAGATTGTAAAACATTTTCAGAAGTACTGAAAACAAACCATGAGGGACATTATATTGTTGTGTTTAAAGAAGGAGAAACGGCTCCACTACTTGTGGTAGCATTAAAAAATCAAAAATGAATTTTTGTAGTTTACTGTTTCAATAAGTGAGTATGACTGAGTGTTTTTAGTTCAGCCTCTGTGTATGTTTTCTCACCATTTATTCATTAGTGTCACCAGCCTGCTAGCGTTAATATCTAAGCTTATGTAAAATATCAGTTTGTCCCAGGTGAATTTTGAACATTGGTATATGCAGGTGAGTCCACAGGTTCAGAGCAGCTACAAGCAGCAATAAAAACTGGAGATGCCATAGAGTTAATGAAGGAGGCCACTTTTATTTCCTCCTCAGCTGCTCCGGTCCAGAGGGCATCGTGCTCTCCAAAGCAGAGACCAGTCGACTAATTTCATTTTGTGGATGAATACCAGCCGTGGAGGAGTGATTCTGGGAAGCAAATCACATTCGTCCGGACATCTGATCCTAACTGAGGAGTGCCGTGATGTAGGCAAAGGCTACATGTTCGTATATATGTATGTATATATATATATATATATATATATATATATATATATATATATATTTATGTATATACATGATAAGATATTTGGTACAGAAATCTGTGACATTACAGGAAAAGTCATGACAATTAGACTGTTCTACTTTGATAACATTTCTGTCTTGTCTGAGAGCATGTTTCCTTAGTTATCAAACCTGTGTGTGGTATTTACTTAAGTGCAATACTGAGGTACTTACTTTAATATTTAAATCTGACACTACCTTATATGTTTACTTTCCTACATTTATATTGGTTGTGGTTATCTAATACATAAAACATACAATCAGCACTGTAACTGAACAGTGTATAACATATTATTGGAATCAAACCAAAATGGCCACATTTACAGGCACACATTTGCCAAACTGCTGACAAAATAAATGTGGTACTTTGCTCTGATGCAGCAGGCTTCAAGTAACTACTGCAAGTAACTAGTAACTAAAATTATTAAATACATTTAGTGGAGTTAAAAATACAATATTTGCCTGCAACATGTAGTTGAATGGAAATATACAGTAGCGGATAATGGAAATACACAATTATAATACAAGTACCTCAAACTTAAGTGCAGTACTGAAGTAAATGTAGTTAATCACACTACATCACTTTTTGTAGTTTAAAAAAAAAAAGCCCAGTTTGACAACAGGAAATAACTGCCAAAGTGATTTGGGGAGTTTTACTGTTGCTAAAGTCAGCTCAACACTAACGTCTGCCAACTAACTTTAAGGAGCCAAAACCACCTTCGTACCTCGTGACAACAGACGAACATTTCATACAGACTTAATGTTCATCACACCCCTTCAAATAAAGTGTTACCAAAGTATCAAATAACATAACATAGATATAATAATATACACTGTGGTGCTGCTACTTCTACTTAAATAAAGGATCTCAGTGCTTCATCACCACCGTATAAATCCAGACTAATAGATGTAAGCAAGAGTTTGTATTTTGATAAACACATTTGTTTATAGAATAAAAAAGGACACATCTTCATACCGGAGCCAAAACAATCACTTGGAATTGGCAAAAGATGTAAAACATGGTCAAAAATCTGGGAGAAAGGTTGCAAGATAGACGAGGATTGAAATGAGGGTTAATGAGGGCAAAATGTAATTATGTTTGAGAACAGCTGCATTGCAGATGAGAACAATCACTTCAGCATTTTGAAACATTTTCCAAATCCATAATTTTTACTGTATGAGCATCAGCTGCAGCTCAGCCAAAGGGTGCCGTGGGTCACAAATGATTTGCTTTTAACTGTCTTGAAGTTGGTCAAAAGAATAGTAAGAGATAAAAAAAACTCCACCCGCCTTGCCCTTGTTGAAGTAGTGGAGTATTTTACGACTCAGGTTCTCCTTGCGCTGCCACTCGCTCTGACAGGGGTAGTGGAGGAAATCCCTCAGGGGCCGGTCCTCCCACTGCAGCAGCTCCCAGTACAGCAGCAGGGTGAACGCCGCCTCTGTTGTCAAGCACAGGTCAAAGGTCATCAGATTAAAACCGAACCGTCGCGATGACAGTACAGCTACAGATGTCGTGCCACAGTAATGAACTGATACCTTCCAGACATTTTGGGTCTAGGATTTGTGGACAGATGGCGTTTGACACAAAGCGCAGTCAGCGGCACAGAGCACAAGCTGCCAGAGCACCGTTGGTATGTTTTGGTATATCGATGGCCAGAGTTGAAAAGTGCACCTGCACAGTTCAAATCATACAGCTGCTCTCAGTTTTTTGTCATTTGCTTAAATCCTGACATGAAAATGAAGACTCTCGAAACACTCTGGAGACTGGAAAACAGAAGTGTCAAACCCATAGTTGGACAATAAGGTGGATGGAAATAGTTTTTTTTGTCGAACATTGAACATTTCTAAAGAGTTAGAACATTTGTTCTTTGCTAACTGATCACGTTTTTTTTAATTTATCAAATACTTAAGAAATATAAAACATATAAACAAATAGACTAAAAAGATGGGTGTTTGTATGACACAAGTTTATTCAGTCAGCTTTAAAAGCTATTTAATTTCCCTTTTGGGTTGAGGTGCAATGATTAGCTGAAATCACAGAAAAATAATCTGCAACTATTCAAATATTCACTGAGGCCTTTTTTTTTCTTTCTTTTTTTTTTACACAGAAATGGAGGAAATGGTTTATTCAGGCCCTCGAATATGGAAATGTCCTGCTTTCCCCTGTATTAAATCACGGTTAGACTGATATCTTCTAAAGATATTTAAATACATGACTGTGAGCTGACCATATAACTCATTCTTTATGTAAAATGACAGAAACTTTTAGTGACTCCTGTCAAAGTGAAATAGTTTTTTGACATTTGGCTGTCTTGGCTGTAAAATCTGTGAAGCACTGTAAAGAAGTGCACTGCCTGACACTGAGTATTAACTGTAACGAAAGAAAGAGTTGTTTAAACCGTGTGAAGGTTCACTGTCACACAGAGTGAATAAACTAGAGCTGTAATAATTAGTGAATGTTTAGACTGCAAGAGAAATCAGATTTGCTCTCTCAAATCTGAGACGCATTGGTGTAAATCTGATTTGGAACGCATTTCAAACCACCGACAAATCAGGTTAATTGATTAGTAAAGAAAAACCATGTCAATAGTGAGGATTTTTTTCTTTGTGTTTGGAAATAATAAATTAATTATCTTTGGGTTACTGAGTTGTGTTTATGATGTGTTTACCTCACCTTAGGTGTAAGAAATCATGATTTTCTCACAATTGACAGAATCAACAAATGTAATCATTTCATGAATATAATCATTAGTTGCGGCTCTAAAATAAAACAGTGACGAACATGAATCCACCGTACTAAACCAAAGATGAAAGATGCCTCTGTCCAAGTTGAAGTTTTTTTTTTTAAGCCGGCAATGATTCACACTATAAAAACATGTGCAATCACAGACGACTCTGCAGAACACTAGTATGTGTTTCAATTATCTTGCCAGCTGCCTGTTGTTTGTTTTACGTAACTGATGAATAAGGTTGCGTTTAATTAGTCATCTTTGGCTACATTTACGTGCGCACAATGAAACCTCCACTGCCAACACTGTGGAACACTTAAGCCAGTTAACACGATTACAACAACTGACAACTTCCCCTTATTTCCTGTTTACACGATTGAGAGTGGCATTTTCCAAACCTTATTAAAATGTACTGCAAATGACTAATTTAAGCCTTTTTTTCTCATGTATAATGCAAATGTGATATGAATCCCCAAGTCACAAGACACATGAAAAGAAACAAACAAACCCGGCTGAGACTGTCAAGAGATGTTCTAATGTGTTTGTGTTGAGCTGCCAGCGCGCATTTATCTCGTCCTATCTCCTGACATTTAGCTCGTCTCTTTATCCTGTCAAGGTTATTTATCTTGCAAGTCTGTTTTCATCATACTTTCTTATCTATTAGCAATCTTGTCTGCGGCTCAACAGGGAATCCAGACTGCTGCGTTGTGGAGTTTCATCAGTTTTTCATACGCTGATGCCCAGAGACTCTCTTTTTGGATCGTACTTCTTTTTACGACTTTCAGACAACTGTTGCTGAAAAAAATGTGCTCGGTCCTGAAACCTCATCTTTAAAGACTTTAAGATAAAAACTGAAGATGCAGTCAGAGTGGACTTTATCAGGCGCAGTTTACCTCCTTTTCTGCTGTTTGTAATTTTTTGTCTTTTCAAAAAAAAATAAGGATGCAATCAATCAAGAGAAGAATTTCCTGAATCACAGGCGGAATTGGCCTGTGATTCAGGAAATGATGATAGCTTACATCCTTATTTTTTTTGATCAAACGAGCTGGACACTGAAGAGCCCTCAGATCAGATTGAACCCAACCAAACTTAATATAAAATTATCAGGAAATAAAAACAAACTGATCACATCTTGAGAGGGGGTTTTATCAGCCTAAAATTTTGGCCATGATGCACCCAGAGCTCCGTCTCCGTCCTCAAATATCCACCGGACATCTCTGTTACCTGTGAAGTCCTCTGCCTGGAGATGCAGGTCACACAGCTTGTGGATGTAGCGGATGTACATGTCCTCCTTGTTCACCTCTGATTTGTAGAAGTTCTGGGGATGAATTAAAAAGAAAAAAACACATGATTAACATCTATTCCGTGAAAACACTGATAAATGTGTTCACTGAAACTGAAACTTCAGATGAATTTCTCACCATAAGGTTGACGGAACCACCGATTTTCTTGTTCTCCAGCTCGTCTCCTTTCATGCAGTCCCTAAAAAATAAAACATGGTTTATTTTTCTCATTGCTTTTCAACTGCAGGACATAAACCATCAGTGCTACTATTACTATATATTCTGATTACCACTTGATATAACCCTCTCGAATCCTGGCTGTTGGTGGCAGATTAAACTTACAAAAGACAACTTTATGCTTTAACGTATCGTTCTGAAGTCAATACTGATTACACAGAGAGATGACGTGAAAGGAAGCACGTCTACCTTTGTGCAACCAAAACAGGTAGAGGCACTGTTTCACCTGGTTCAGATAGTGATAGAAAGGATTTCACTCTGCCTTTTTATAGCAGTTAGATCAGGCTCTCCAGGTCAAATTGGGATTCTCACAGTTGTTCATCGCTTTGGACAGCAGCCAGGGAGCTCGCGGTGGCTGCTTTGCTAATGGCGTCTCTTCGCAACAGCGGTGCCAAGAGGAATACCACAGGGAAACGCTAGTTTGAAAGTTGAAAAGTTGTCTATTCCTGCTTTAACCCCAGCGTACCTGTAATCCAGCAATCGTTCAACAAGCCTTGTGACCGATGTGACGAACGAGATCCCCGTCTCTCTCCAGGTCTCCTGCTCTATTTTCTCCAGTAGGCTGCGCAAAAAAAAAAAAAGCACTTTTTACTAAAGGCGACGAGCACAGGAAGTACAGAAATGTGGATCAAAATGCGCACGGCTATATCTCCTCACCTCGGATAAGGACCAAACAGCTGGGTCCTGGGGTTTGACAGCCAAGCAACACATAGAAGGGAACACGTTAGAGAATAATACAAGAGCAGCAATTTTCTGAGTATCACTTCACAGGCTCGCTAAACACAGGTTTTGATGCTTACAAAAGGCTGAAGAGCTCTCTGTGATTATCATCGCCTTTCCCATCCGACACCATGCTGTCCAGCTTATCCATCAGCTCTGCTTCCACCTACACACACAGACACACATTCAAGCCAAAAGACGTGGGTGTTATTTGACAAAAAGGCTGTCCATCTTTCATCTTTATCTGCGGCGACACGCGCAATCTGGAGTTCAGAACGCGACACTGTCGCGCTCACCTGTTTGAAGTTGCCATTTTTCCTCTGCTCCCAATCCATCATGTCGTGGAAAATCGGGATCATGATATTTCTGACCTCGGTCTGAGGCACCAGGGTGACGCCGAGGAAGGGACCCATCATTCCTGGGATAAAGTGGGGCTTGTTGTCGCCTGAGATTTACACAGATCGACACAGATTAGGACACACTGTTCTTTTGATAAAAAAAAAAAATCTAAATGTACGAGGGCTGTCTGACGCACCTAATTTTTGCCACATGCTGAAGAGCTCATAAGCCATCATCACTCTCATATCTCCATACCTACGAGGAAAAGAGTGCAAGATGAAGTGTGGAAAGTTGGATAAATAATGAATGTGTGGAGGAGAGAAGGAATACAATGAATACAACGCTGGTTTCTCACTTGTCAAGGACTTTCTTTCTCTTAGCCGGGCCAAGCGCCTCGAGCTGCAGACTGGGCTGGTTGATGTAAAGCACAGTGAGGCTGAAAAAGGAGTTCCACACCTAATACAAAGCAAAGACAAAAAAAGATCAATTATTTTGACAGTGAATTGCTACGCTCCAAAAAATTAATTATGGAAAGGCTTCGACACTGGCTTGGCGGTGCGGTGGGCTTTTCCTGATACGCACCTTGAAATCAAAATCGGCCTCTGAAAAGTTCTTGTGCAGCGCCGGGGACAAGAACTGTGTTGTCACCACGATGATACTGCAGAACGCAAAACATTACTCTGTCAGCTTACAAAACAAGGTAGCTGCCAAAAATAGATGAAGAAATTTGCAGCACAAGCGTCACCTTCACAGCAGGATTATCTGAAGAGAGACTGATCTAATGGTTGGCTGTATTCCCTTACCATATATCCAGGACAAAAGACTGCGCGACGGAAAAGGAAAAAAGCGGACTCACTGGCTTGTTAGAAGCCTCATGACACTCCAGTCTCGGGGGAAGATAGTCAGCTTCATGAGATTGCGGAACACGCAGAAGATCTTTAACAGGAACTCCTGCCAAGGAATATATTAAGAGAAGGGATGCAGTGCAGGTATGTTCCAAATGTGGCGATTTGGCTCGGCTCTTGTGACTCAGACAGTCTCTCACCTTCAGCTCCTCCTTGCTGTGGAAGTTGTTGAGGAGATGGTGAAAGTGGATCTCAGTCATTTGTTGGAGCAGCGAGAGAAGGCAGGAAACGTACTCGCCCTGCGTGAAAGAAAGTGACGGACGTGGGCGCACACGTGTTAAGACAGGTTAATCAACACTAAGCTCTACCTGTTTTTCATGCACATCAAAGAGGCACATGTGGAGAGGAGGCTTACAGTTATCTCAGCAGTGCACTGGGGACAGCGTTGTCCTCTGGACGTCTCCACGGAGTGAGACTTGCTCATGATAGACAGCAGAGTCTGCAGCAGCACGTCCAGGAGGCTTTCCACCATCATCTCCACTTCCTCCTGAACAGAAGACTCCTGAGACACAGACAGCAGACAGAGAAACGCTGAGTGAACAACAGAGATGCAAACATGCTGCTTAATGGGAACTCCTAACAGGCTACAGCTGCATTAGCATGATCTATTTTAAAAGGAAATCTTACATTACATTTGCTGATTCAATGAAACTTTATTGTGTAATCAAATGGGGGGTTTTCAGTCATATTTGTCTTGCATGCATTTGACACACAGCACTGTACCATGGAGCTAGTCTTAATTATGGAGAAGATGCTGCTGAGGATCCCAGAACAGATGAGCAGCTCCCTCTGCTGGCGCAGATGCAGGTGGATGTGATGCAGAACAACCGGCAGCAGAATACTACGAGACTCTGAGGAAGGGGCAAAGAAAGGGGGAAGGAGTGGATGTATGTTTGACGGTTTTAGTATCTTCAGGTAAAGAAAACACAGATCTCCGCATTCGTCTCACCAGGGAAGAAGAAGAGGCGGCTCTCGACCGTACGGGCAATGGACTGCAGTTTGACAACATCCATGGACTGGCCGATGTCCACTGTGCTGGGCATGCTTCCTAAGGTGCCCCTGACATATTCGGCTACCTCCTGGACAGTGAACATCTGCAGCAGCTCATCAAAGATATCAGGGAAACTGTTCAACAATGCTGCCTGAGGGGACAAACCAAGGACAAGGAGAAGGAATTTGTAGTTCACATAGAGAACAGCGTGTTTAAAAATGAAGCTACACTTATATAAAATGTATAAAATCATCCCACTTATAACAAACACAGCTCCTTTAACACAACAAATAGCCCAAAAGTAAGCTCGCCAAAAAGGGATCACGACAAATCTCTCCCTATAAAGACTCAAAAACACCACCTGTGTTTCTGTTTCTTAAGAATACATTATCCTGTTTTTAGCAGACTGGAGGACGCACAGCCTCTGCTGCATTGTGAAACCAACACAGGGGGGTGCTGTGACTTACTGAGACAGATGACAGCCCCACAGCATGACCACAGAAAGGCATGCAGTTGATCACACCCCTAAACTGTCCAAGGAAGGTGCGACAGTGGGGGCGAAGGATTGAAAGACACACAGAATGAAAAAGAATGAAAGAAAGACAAACAAATTAATCAACAAAATTGTGGATGCAAACTCAGGGGATGGATTAAAAAAAGACAGAAAAATATAAAAAATGAAGACAGTGACAACAAAAGTTACAATGAGACGTGCCGTGCATTGTCGGTGAAAATTGTCCGTCATGAGGTGAGAACTATCTGACCTGTGTGAACACCAAGTTCTCCGAGCTGCGGCTGTCCAGACTCAGGACGAAGCGGATCGATTGGAAGAGCTCTTGAATGCTCGCTCTGAACTGCTCCTCCTCCATCCCGCAGGTGGCCCTCGAGTACAGGATCCGTGACTGGACGATAAACTTAAACAGGTACTCCAGAGCCTGCAGGACGCAGACGGAGAGATACAGGCAGGTTAAAGGACGCATCATTTCGCGCTAAACAATGAATAAGTGGGTTTGTGGTTGATCATCCAGAGAAAATCAATACATGAAAGAACATAACAAATTAGTCCTTCACATGATCTCATTGGAAAAGGAAATCCAAAGACCATGAGGTAAACGTTTCACTTGGCAGACGTCAGTATCTGAGGATATTTTTGTCAACTTCCTTTCTCTCAGCAGGGAACTCACACACTGAGGTCGTACATGGCTTCACATTACTCCTTATCAGCCTTCTGTTCGCCGATTTCCCCACATCTTACTAATTAATCCCAGAGGAGAGACCACAGAGGAAGTGTGCGATACTTTACCCTCATGGCTTCCTGGATGTGGTCCTGTCGGACGACCTCAGCCGAGCGGTCCATGTACCACTTCAGACAGCGAATCAACTCCCTGCAAGTTTGATATTACAGAGGCAATATTAATATTCAGAGTAATTATGGTAGATATTAAAATGTAGGTTTGTATTTTCTTTTTTGTTTGAATGAAAACAAATAAGTAAATGTTGTTTATACTTGTAGGCCAAAGCTCCAGCGAAGTGGTTTTGGATGTAGGAGTCCATGACGGGTCTGAAGTGGTAGAAACGGCTGTCCCTGAGCAGGTTAATGATGAACACCTAATGACACACACACAAACACAAATATCTTTATAAAAAACATTTATATATATATGCTTATTTCCTGCTTGCAGGCAAAATAAATCATGTTGCTGAATATAGCCGTGCTCCTTTAATTTTCCTACCAGTGACTGGAAAACCAGCGGTCCGTATTTATCAGTGTTGTCATCTAAAAGACAAAAAAGCGTATCCAGGACATCTCGCAAGAACTGTGAGGAGAAAAGGAACGACACTCAGCACACCCATCACATCAAAGGCCTTCATGGTAACCAAAATAGAAACAAAGGGTAGCCCCTTCATCCAAAAACCTTTGTCTTAAATTCTGAGCTGATTTCTTAACACTCTTAAACATGTTTTAAGGCAGTAACAGATATGAGAATACCCAAAAGACATCAACATTAACTGTGACTATAATCTGGTAACTCAATATATTAAAATTACAATGAAATATCACCTAAAATCAACAGTCACATAACATGTGTAGTCTTAGAAAACTGACTGTGTATTTTCTTTCTCAGCCTGAGTAAATGTGGTATCTTAATCTTAAGGGTGTAGCCAAGGAAGCCCACTCCAGAAGGCCCAGAAGGCAAACATTGTTAATCAATAGATTATCGATAGATCTATAATACGATGACAGCGACCTTGACAATCTCCTCTCCGCTAATCTGCCGTAATCGGCCGAGGATGTCCAACACCCTGTCTGGATGGGCCTTCCAGTTCAGGAGAGCCAGAAGGTCCACTGAAAACAGAAAAAAATAAAAATGACTTGAGTTGAATAGGAAGTGAAAGAACATGAAGAAGAGCAAGCGAAGGTGTTAACATTACCATTCTGTGTGAGTTTGGTGGAGCAGAGTATTGTGGAGACCCAGAACGTTTCTTTGGGGCTTCTCTGGAAGGGCAGGTTGGCCGGCAGGTTGGGGCAGCTGTTGAAGTCTTCCTTACAGCACGGCAGACTCAGGTACAGGCCCTGGTTACTGAAGGTGGCGTTCTCATCACACTAGAGAACGGATACCAGAGGGTAACAGAAGATTCATTAAGGTTTGGAGACATTTGATCGGCTTTCATATTGGGGGGTGAAGTGGCAAGAGAACATTTGTGTCTTGCCATGGCCCAAAAAAAGATTTTGAGTATCTTTCTGTCTTCTAAGCATACCCATGCTGCTTGCTAATGCAACATTAGTGGTGCTACCTCACCTAATTATATTCTAAGGGTTAAAAATGGTAGCATGTCTGACAGGGATTTTGGCTTTCTGGCTTTATAGCGTACTAATGTTTTTGGGGTTTTTTTTACCAACGCAAAGACGCTATACACGAGTGATACTTTAGCATGCTAACAGCAGGTTATGTTGAACAGAATTCATAATGCTAGCATGCTTAAAACGTTATACGTGACCTCATAGCATACTAATGCTTCCTGCTAATGTTATTATAAAAGTCTTATCCTAAGAGTAATCGGTTAGCTATGCTAACAATAGGTTACACTGATCAAAAAACATAATGCTAGCATGCTAAACGTTTTTGCCATGTCTCGGCTCTCTGGCTTCACAGCATTAATTTGTTGTGCTACCATGCAAAAATGTTGTTCTATACTTCTGCATGCTAATAGCAAGTTGTTGAGCGTAACTTAAAATGCTAGCATCTCTTAAAAAACTAGCATACTAAAATGTCTGGCAGCTATCTATAATTTAGGGATCACAGGAGTTTAAGATTAGATTAATAGATCAATGCAAAAAAACAAGCTTAAAATACAGGACATTATCATTTCAACAGGGCAACAGGGTTTGTAGCCTGGAAATCTTAATGGTCATATTTTTTTACACCATTCTCAAGCTCCTTGGTGAATGATTTCACACTTAAACTATTTTTTACGAGACAGCTCTCTAACTGCTGTGGTCATTCTTGAATTTTAGGGCTTAAAGATGTGGGTCACAGCCCAGAAGAAGTTGGTTATAGCTGCCAGACAAAAAAAATGTTGCTGGAGCTGCTGAACGAGTCATTCTGGGCTGCTTAACCATGACAGAGGAGCTACTGTACATGTTTTGGTGAAGTAGAGCAGACAAAATGAATGGTGCGTTTCATTCCGTGTTGTCAGAGCGCACCATGACCCACTGTCCACTGCTGAGAAACTGCAAGAAAAGACACACAGAGAGCTGCCAGCAGTGGACTCCCCACCACCACAGACACACACCACCACAGCTGAAGGCCAATTTAATGCACTCAACTTTTAATTTGAAAGCTAAGGACACAAAGGGTCAAAGTTAAAGGGATTTTGAAGTGTATACTTTGTTATGTGCTGGTTTTTACAGTTGATAAAGAACACCACACATCGGAAATGTGCGTCAAAACCTGCACACACCTTGTACACATACAGCTCGTGGCTCTCATCTGACAGTGTGGTCCCGTCTTCTCTCATCAGAGGAGTGAAGGCAAATCCGAACAGCTTTTTCTCTCCTTTGTCTTTAGCTGAAAGGAAGCACATCATAATAAACACACATCATCATGCGGCATCTACGCAGCACAAACCATAATTGTATAACTCAACGCGCGATCCCATCCGTTCTAATAAACCCGCGGAGAGACAGGTGATTGCCGCTGAGCTGCATTATTGACTCACTGGAGCAGTGTCTGAACTCAAAGCGTAGGTGGGACCCCCTGAAACGATCTATGGGAATTGGTAGCTTGACCATCTCACTCCAGCGAGGGCCGTTGTTGTGGTACAGGACGAAAGAGCGATACTCGGTGGTGTTGGGCTCCCCGCTGCCCAAACTGATGCAGTCCTGAGGATAAAAAAACGAGCACCGATGACATATCAACTTTACTGTGTGGGCGTATGGGAGGGAAGGTTGCACTCACCATGACTCATGCATTAATAATGATATGGTGCCTAATAAGTCATGTACATATGTGTCATACTTTGAGTGTGTCCCCGTCGGCGTAGAGTACATAGAGCGTGACTTCAATGTTCTTCTGGACACTCTTGCCTCCTCTCTCAAACTCCCCCCGCTCCAGGGTCAGATACAGGTCATTGCGTGTGTCACCTAGGACAATTACACAGAAGAAAACTTTGATGAAAGGGGAAATCCACCTATTTTACATACAAAAGTCTGTATATTGGTCTTGGGAAGAGATACTACATAGAAACATTGGTTGCGCGATGCCTTTTGTGGCTCCCTTGGTTGAGAAACTGACGTACTGTAGGCTGCAGGAGCCTGTGTGCTCTCATTCTTATAGAGGCAGCTGCTGAAACTGTACAATGTCGGCTGAGTTACAGGTCATGACGTAGAATAGAGTACGCTATTAAACTCTTACAAGCTACTTGCTTCAGTCGGTAATGTCAGAATTTAAATAGCAATAATCTTTTAAGATAACAAGTTCCTGTCAAATGTAACACTAACACTGACTGTAGGGGAGGGGTGTTCAGTTTGTTGCAATCTGCAGCCTCACCACTAGATGCCACTAAATCCTACAAACTGCACCTTTAATACATCCATGGTGCGGAGTAAGAAATGAGGTTGCAAGACCTCTATAGCCTCCTCATTGCTAGCTACTAGCATAACAAACACAAATCTCCATGAGAACTGTTTGCAGACGTGTTGCATTGTGGGCAATGTTTTTCACAAAAATTCATAATAAGACTAAATCTGGACCTGCTGCATTAATTTGTACTTTCCTATCTTAAGACAAAGTTGAAAGAGTACAATGCTAAGTCAGCAGAGCCCTCCTTTAAGCTTGACACACCACGACGTCATGGGCAGAAACATTTCCCTAAAGCCCTGTCACAGCCTTGCTAGCTTGAGGTTCAATGTAACCCTCAACAACAGGACAAAGACATCTCAGAAAGTCCCAGATGATCATAACAAGCATGTCTCCTGCCTCGGCGATGTTAATAAGTTATAATGTACGCGTCAGCCCCTGCTCCACAGATGAACCGCGAGCGGTCAACATAAATTAAGCTGCTGTGCGGACCAAGATCTGCACCACACGTCATTGTTCTTGTCAATGAGAAATGACCCCGCTGAGTTGTAATACACTGTAGCTCATGACTGCCTCAGCACCTTCTTGTGAGGTCAGTGTTTAATGGAATAAATATCAGAGGCAACAGTGGAGGAAGATATTGCAGTTATTTATAAAATCAGATTATAGTTATTTATATCCGAGTCATTTCCTTGGGGACGGATGAGTCACAAGGGTTGATATTGGGAGGTATTTCAGGCTAACTGGAAAAGAAGCTGGAGAGGAGCTGGCGAGGAGGTGGAGGAGAGGAGAGGAGAGGAGAGGAGAGGAGAGGAGAGGAGAGGAGAGGAGAAGATGATACATTCAGAGGACACAGAGCAGAGCGGTGTTATCTGATGAAATATACCGAAATAAACACACACCTCTCTCTTATTTTTTTCTTTCTCTTTAAGTTTTCTTTGAAGACCTGTGCTCTTCATAATTTGCACAGCACCTGACCTAAATGTTGATCTCCCACCAATAGAGACTGAGAGTCTCCAAAATACCAGTGGTGATAGAAGCACTCTCACTTGAGTAGAAGTCCTGCATTCAAGTCTTACGTACAAAGTACATGTGTACTAATGCTGTGGTTGGTGAGTGTAGTTTTAACCACTTTATATAGCAAGGTACGTTACTGTACGTTAAGTCCAGTGGATGGGTTGTGAGATCATTAATGAGGTAGGAAAGAAGAAAAAACTCAATTCTGTTACAAAAAAATTACAATGATTTCAGTTTTTGCACCTTCCTCGACTTCCCTCAAAAAAGCAAAAGCAAGTCAATCCCCATAGAGCCTCTGTTAAAATGCCCAACTTGAAAGCAAAAATAAACAAGTTAACAGTCTGATTATTACAAAAACGTTTTCAGACTGTGTAGCTAATTTTATCCGCTCTTGACAACTGTACGGAGGATGACTCATTTAAATTATACTTATGCTTAATTTAGGGCATTGGCACTACGTGGAGATCAGGCACCGCCAAGATGACAAATAAATGTTTTGCGGGGGGGCTCTGCAGTATCCATTGCACTGCATCCAAGTGGTATCTGATGGAAACACTCACGTAAAGTGTCTTAAACGTCGTCACTACTTGTGTAAGTGTACTAATTTTCCATGGCCGATAAATAAAGATAAAGCGTGTGCTGTGAAACCAACTTGTACAGGATAATTTCTCCATCAAAACAGCCCACTTTGCTCTTGCTTTTTTTCCTGCTGTTATCATCAACTCTTTATCCCACATCCTTTGCTTTTCTGACATCTTCCATGCCCTGTCTCTCTGATCCTTCACCTGAACCCTCTGTTCCCTCATCTGTGACCTTCTCCTCTTTCCATCCCTCCGAGCCATCTGGCCCCAGGTCCTCTCCTCCTATCTGAACCTCTCTGTCCCCATTACCGCCTACTGCTCTTTGACTCCTTACCTGGCAGGATGACATCTGGGAAACCCAGTTTGCGTGTGAGTGCCAGGGCCCTGTTGAACACAGCCTGGTTCTCCCGTCTGATCTGCTCCAGCTCACCTCGCAGCAGCTGCAGGGAAATGATGAGGCCTGGGGGCAGGAGGGGGGTTGGGGTGGGCATATGTGTGTAAATAGGGGGGAAAGGGCAAATGAAGAGGTGTCGGGTTGTGGGAGGAAAGTGGAATCGAAGAAAGGTAAGGGACGCAGAAGAAGGGAGGGACATAGGGGTATTTAAAGGACATTAGTCAGAATGTGAGGGAGGAGAAGGCAGACAGAGGAGTGGATGGAGAGACATGATCAGAGTCAGGGAAGGGGGGGGGCCGTGTTGTGAAATTACGCAAAGAAGAAAGGAAGAAATTTGGCTAGTGACAGATTTTTTGTGAGGCATGAGTCATAAATCAAACTGTGAGATGCTCACAAGAAGAGAAGTAATAGTGAATGGAGGAGCAGTCACGCTTACAGTGAAGCCATTTTGAAAATCCCACACAGAAAGATTGTTAAATACTAAAAGACACAATGTGATCTGAAATTGCAACGTGTTTTCTCCCTCAGATGATTCTCATCATAATGACAGTTTGATATTTGATGAACACAGAACAATCTACTGTAAAGTGAGGTCAATTTAATTTGACTTGATAAATACCAGGGTATGGAAAAAAAAAAGAAAAGTAAACACCTACAGAAATACAAATGTCTGTTTTTGGTTCAGCCCATTACATAAAAGACTTAGACTTAGAAATAGTTCAACATTTTGGGAATTGTGTCTCCTCACTTTGATGGCAGAATCTAAACTCCTGAACAAACTAGTTCAAGCCTTTCAAATGTAAACATCTAGTAGTCTCCAGTAATATTAAACTGGATATCTTGGTTTTTGAACAGTTGGTCAGAAGGAAACAAGATAACTTGAAACTATTTTCTGACATTTAAAGACCAAATGATAAATCAAGAAAATACTCTCTAGCCATAGTTGCTTTCTTGCCGAGTTGAGATGAGAATATTGATGCAACTCTCTTATTTGTCATATGATCCTACAGCCAGCAGTCATTTAGCTCAGTTTGGGCCAATTTCTACATCTTGGCTGGGAGCAGAAGTCATTTTTCCAGACTGAGAAATAGTCCCCACAAAACCACAAGGTGTCATTTTCACACTTCTTTTTTGTTCTGACTGAAAAAAAAACCAGACAGAATACTGTTTGTTAAAAGGCGCTGGTAGCATCAAGCTAACTATTTCTCACTCTTTCTAATCATTGTGCTACACTCATTAGCTGCCATCTGTAGCTTCTTATTTACTGTACAGACATGAGAGTGGCATCAAGCTCTCGCTCAAACTTTCGGCAATAAGCAAAAATACCAAAAGACAAACTTTTCAATTTATTATCTGAAAAATAAGGTACTTAATCACATCAATTGTAAACAACTTCAAAGCTGCTCATTGATTTAGAGGCAACATATTTACCATAGTTGGTGCTGGGTGCTGAGTACTTGGTGTTGGACTTGCGGATGATGTTCTCGTGTATCTGGTACCACTCGTTCTCATTGTTACATCTGTGGGGGAAAGACAGTTGGGTAGGGCTGTTAACAAAGCACCCATTAGTGGGTCCAGATGGAGGGATCAGGACTGTGCGCATGGGGACTACATCATCAGCATGTGTCCCAGAGACGATTTCCTCCTGGAGAAAAGGTAGCAGCAGGGGGAGGTGCTATCAAGCAGCACATTAGCCCAAATGCACAGCTCACTAAGCAAACCTGACAGCCAGCTCTCTACCAGCCTTTTTCATTACTGTGGGCCCGTAGGCCCCTGGGATGGCATGGGGAAATGCACAGACTGGAGCGTTATAGGAGCCGACAGTTTGGAGGCAGCTCAGCACTGAATCACTGCTTGCTTTTTAAAGGAAGAGCTCTTCGCCTCGGCAAAGGAATCCGATAAAAACGACAGCTTTCTATTCTAGAAATCTTTATTTCACACCGCGCTGTGTAGTTATCCGGAATGTACTACCCGGGAAAAATGTCATAACAGGATCGCCAAGTGCATGAACGACCTCTGACCCAGAGCGGACGCTGAGGAGGACAGAGGAGACACTCCAGCTTTTGACGGACGGGAGAAACGCTGAGCTTTGTGTTTTTCGTGTTTGTCCTCTAACTTTGCTCAATTATCTAAGTGTCATCTCTCTCGGCCTCTTCCCTTCTCCTTCTCCGCGTCTCTCCTTCTCCTCTGTTGCCGGGTTGGCCGGCATACAGGAGTGGCTCTCTGTGGCGAAGCCTAACAGAAGGAGCCAGATTCACAACACGCCAAGTGCCCTATCTCAGGCCCGGGGTGAGAAGCTATTGATTTTCCAGAGGACACTTCATTATCATTCTGGTCGAAACGCACCAGGCATCAACGCTGAAGCACTAGGTTGTCATGCAAGACATTCGCAGAACATTCACACGTTCCCACCTCGTTGAATAGAGTCTTTATCAGAGGCCATGCAGCTACCGAGCAATTATACCGATTACTGCGGAAAAACTGAAGTGTGTACAGACCATTTTTTACAAATATAGCCACTATTTCCTTTAAAGTTCAACCCCCAAATCACAAGTACATATTTCTTTCCCCTTACCTTGAGTGCTATTTATCCACCAAGGTTGTTTGAGACATCGGCCATAGAGATGACTATAATGTTACTACGTGGCACTTGGCTTTCTGACATAAATGACTATTTTCAGAGATCATGACCCGGTTACTCAGGATAACCCACAGACTATTTTCTTTCTACTGAACTACACCCACCAACCGCATCAGAAGAAAACGTGCATCTACTCCTGGACGAGAGGCTCTTGCTCGAGACAGCACAGGATGTCAAACATTAATGCAGTCCTCCTCAGCTGAGCTGTACCGCTAAGCGAGCTTAGTTAGCATGGTCAGCTAGCTTTTCGTCCGTGAGTAGATGGACGCTTCCCTCTGCACGGTGTAAACTGCTTACAGCAAGGTCCGTGGATTATCTTGAGAAACCAGGTCATGATTTCTGGAGAGAAGCACTGATGCTGAGTTTAAAAAATGTTCAGTTCAATATACATTCAAGAGAAGGCAGACATCTTCAAAACTCTGCAACTCAAACACTCTAGATGGATAAATAACACTAAAACTAAGAGGGAAAATATGTATTTTTCATTATTGCGTGAACTGCCCCTTTAAAATCCCCTATTTCTTCTACTGCATATCAAGAAGAGGAGGAAGTGCCTCATGTTGACTCACGTATAAACTTTCAGCACAAAGTCCTTCTCCTCTTTGAGGTCAGTGATGGTGTGGAAAACGTCACTCATGGCAAGTACAGCACAGCCATACGGTCGTCTGTACTGCACATGAGGCGGGCCTTTCTTTGAGTCGTTCAGCAGCATGCGACCTGGTAGTAAACAAGGAGAGGGACACTCAGAATATCAGAAATCTCTGTCATTGAACACAAATGCAACGTTTTGCACGCTGTACTTTACGTACCAGTTCTTACAACGTGTGCAACAATGTACAGGTCTCTCTTCAAGTCTTTACTGCTCAGGTCCTAAAGACAAATGAGATGAAAAGTTGTAATACAAAATGTTTGCTGGTTTCAGCTTCCTAAATGTAAGAACCTGCTGCTTTTCTTTGTTATTTATGATAATAAAATGAAGAGTCTGGGTTTGGGGCTGTTGGTTGGACAAAAGAAGCAATTTACAAATGTCACTTTGGACTCCTGGATTGTTTTTTTATCAGAATTTTTCTAATTTTCTTATCGGTTCATCTTGAAAATCATCAGCAGATTAGCCTATAATGAAATTAGTTGCAGCCCTAATATTTGTATCCATGTCTAAAAGGGAGAATTATGTTACCGTGAAGAGGGCACAGAGACGATCGACCTTCTCTGGATTCTTTGGTCCGCCATTTTTGTTCAGTTTCACCATGAACTTCTCACTGCAAAAGAAGTCAGTTCACTGTCAACCAGAGATAGCTTCAGTCAATCTGCTGAACAGAGATAGTGTGTAGACGTGTGTGTGCGTGTGTCTTTGCATCTCTTTGCCCTTGACGGATCACTCAGGGCTTTTGTGTGCTCGCTGAGAGGCCTCCGTGTACCTGATCTGTTTGGCCTCACGAGTGTCGTACAGAAAGAAGAAGACGTCGGCGTCCTCACTGATGCTGTTGTAAGTAAAGCTCTTCAGATTGATGAAGAGGTGGTGCGACACGGGGACACGGCAACCGTCACCATGGCGCTGCCTGGTGCTGTCACCCTGGGAACGAAGAAGAAAGTGACCGTTAACGAGACAGGTCCTCACTGCCACTCTGTATATAGACAGCTGATTTATTAGATCAATGGGGGGGAGGGTACTGTAAGGGGTTAATAATGTATTGATGTATGCTCCGCAGTGTGTTTCACCCCGACACATGTACATGCTATTTACAGTAAACTCAGTAGACATACAGGCTGCCATCTAAATAAAGAAATGATGAATGAAGGATGAGAAAGTGCAGCTCTGGTGAGTCTGTGTTTGTTGATAGGGGCTGCGAGGAGAGTGCAGTCCTGTGATGATAAGATTCTGTATTTCTTTGATGTATGACAACAAAATTATGTCTCATCTCCTCGTACATTTTTGTCTCAGTTGCAAAGGACTCTGCCAGGATCCTTATTCAGGGAACTTAGATATGTATTTTTGCTGAGAGTTAAAAGGGAATATCTATGTCTGCAAAGAGTTGATTCAAATTGATCTTGATTTGAATAATTTGGTGTCAATTCATGAAATCTCTGAAATGGATCTCTTCCGGTGGATGCGGGTTCGCAATTAACACCGACCAAGGATCAAATGCAGGTAGAGTTACTGTTTGGCCAATTAATCTTTGCACCAAAACAGTCGTGTCACTAAAAAAGTATACTGAGAGTCACTAGTGTGCTTTGGTGTAATATATGGATACGCTTCTGTCCTTCCAGTTTGACACATGCACACCAGGAGAGGAGCTTCATGGTGCATTCGTGTGCACCTTGTGTATTCTGGAATCTATACTTGAATATACTAAGGTTGTTTAAAATGTATTTAAAAAGTGTATTTTTTACACTTATTTCATTTTGTTGAAATACATAGACCTAAATCTGTCATTACTTTCTTGTTCTTTGACGATGGCATTTTTAATAATGAACTGCTATAAATGCAAATATTTCCATTTTTATTCTCTATAGTCAGAATGTAACCACAAATCTCTAAAACTATTTCAAGTACTTCTTACTGTCAACATTCTCATTTTTAATAAGGTTTGAAGGTGCCTAGAAAAAGCACCATTATTTCTGTGAAATTGTCATTGGAACTGAACATTACCCTAACCTATTTTATATGGAAGAAATAAAATGTAATCATTAACTGAACTGAGTTGAGAAATCAGCTCACTAGTGAACATATATTTTCTTTATTTAGAATACAAAAGTGTACAAACAATGTGTTATGGTTTTAAAGGAGACTCATTTGTATGCTTCTCATTTTGATACCTACAAACAGAGCCAAGCTCACTGTTCCCCCTGTTTCCAGTCTTTTTTGCTAAGCTAAGCTAACTTGTTACCGGTGGTGGCTACATAGCTTTATTTCTTTTGAATGTCAAACTATTCTTTTTAAACTAAGCTGATAGTACATTCTTCAAATATTAAAACGGAATAAATCCCTTAATGGAGTCGAAGTGCAACAAGTCTTTAAGTTTGTGTTTTCACACATGAATTTCTGTTGACATCTATAGTGCACTACTGTGCTATCTGTGCACACATCTTGCGACATATGTGGTCCCAGTGGGATCCGACCCACTCTGGCAGCGCTGGTGTGAGGTTTTTATGGAGCATGGTGTCGACATCTTGTAATCTACATTTCATATCGAGGCTTTTTTATCCCTACATGCTCGTATCCTCCTCTACGAGCAGTACGGGAACTAGATACATTCTTAGACCACCAGAATTAATGGCCATTTATAGTAAAGAGTCTAAATGTGACAGTGATAGTGTCTTACACTCCAGTGTTTGGAGAATAAATGAAATGAGAGTTAAAGTGACAGTATGGTTTTGGATGGTTTTGTTAACAAGCAACTTTGAAAAGACTATACCTGGTTTGTGCTTTGCTGACCACAGTGTCTGCTGGATACATGCTAAAAAAGAGTGGAGTTCAAAAGAAAGATGTCAGATCAGTCGGTCCATTCTTTACTCTTCCCACACAGCGTTGAACTTATTTACCTTACAGCAGCTTCAGACAAACACCACCTGAGCAATGCCTCAGTCGAGGCTTCATAGCTCTACTACTTCTCCTGCAGCGCTAATAGAAGCCCACATGAGGCAAAACGTGAGTGTGTGGGATAGGAGAGGACAAAGCCAGTATCGCCCACACACACCTCTCTGCTCAGCAGCCTAAAAGGACTCCTCTACTCCCCAACCTGAAGAGGTGCCAAGGCCTCGTGCCCTGCCAAAAACAAGCTCGCTTTCATCGACAGAGTCAGGAGGCTTTTTGGCAAGGAAGAGCTACGCTGTTGTTTCTGGACAGAGCATTTAGTGCACAAACATTCTGCGCGCAAAGCTGAGAAACATGGCAATGAGATAATGGGAGGCTGCAGGGCAGTTGGAGAGTGTTTTGATCAGCATACGGAGCTTCAGCTTCTGACCAGAAAGGATCTCCCTCCTAGATAACCATCTCCAGCAGTAGATTTCATAACATCTGTGCTGTAATTGCATATTTCCAAAATTGGATCTGCTTCAGTGAGTCTCCTCAGTGTGTGTGTGTGTGTCTCTGTGTGTGTTTAGATTTACAAGTCGCATATCACCAAAATACATTTGAGGCATTACTCATTTATGGGAATTCGTCTCTAGTCTGGTTGTCGGTTTACAGCAACCAAGACTAAAATATGTAATTTATTTAAAAAAACAACAATAAAAAATTCATTTGCATGCATTTTTCCCATAGCTTCACCTGGAGCTGTCACTTTGCATTACGTCTGCACTGCAAGCTGGCAATCACGCTTGTGAGAGTCACATGGACGCAGGGAAAGGGACACACTCAATATGGCGGTAAGATAAGCATAAAGAACAGGTCACATGAGGCGGCTCCGACAGCTGAATCGTGCTCTCTCTCTTGTGAGTCACCTTCTTATGGATGGTTTGATAATCGGTACATTCACACATCCCTTCACATCCAACAACACGTTATTATATGCAAAAACAGGCGGTGCGATGAAAACAAAAGGCACTCAGCGAGCTCCAACTGAGCTCTCAGTGTGTAAGGACAGCATCATTTGTGGCAACAGATACACCAACAGAATTCTACTTAAATGTGTTTTCATCCTACTAAGAATATACATTTATTTCATTATTCATAGTGTTTCATAATTCATAGGGTGCCTTTGTTCAGCATGCACTGGTGCAAGAACAATCCCCCCAACATACCAGTTTGTATAGTTCAGATATGCTGATCTGATCCGGTTCCACCATTTCAAACTCTTTTCTGGGAACAAGGTCCAAGCCAAGGTGCCTGAGGAGAACAGACCAAGAAAACAGCAGTAAAGAAAGGAGTCAGAAAGTTAAAAAAAAAAAAGCAAATAAAGGTGCTGACTCGAACAATATAATGTTAGTTTAAGTATATCAAATGTTAAGCTTTGTGCATTCTTGGTCTTCATTTTTCACTTTAGGTTTTTACAGATAATAAGCGCTGTCTAAACATGTCTCATTAAACATTTCTAACATATATA
>CAEMYA010000044.1:7041644-7054211 GCA_903131615.1 Diplodus sargus | reverse complement strand
TTTACTCAGTTTTTTACAACCTGGATACCTTGACTAAAATGTAGAAACTGAAGTAACAACAGCACAGTATTGGAATGTATAAAAAGTATAAATAAGAGTCAAAAGGAATATTATCAACAACAAAAAGGAGAAGGCAGCAATGGCAGCTGCAGTATCTAATCTGCCTGATCCAAAGAAGAACCAGCATTTTTTTGTTTTGTTGTTCTCCACTAAATATTGGTTTCATATGAAGATTTTGGACATACTGAAAAACATTTCATACTGTTTTAGAGTACCAAACAGCACGTTGGAAAGCTGGAAAGTTGGCTAAACCTGGTTATCTCGAAAACATCTTCTCAAATTAGATAACTGATCACATAAACATGGTGATAAAGATGACACTGGCTTTTTGTTCATGTAGGAGGGAACAACTCTTCATGAACGACGCAGAGCTGGTAGCAGGCTATCTTCAGCTTTTAGATAAACCTATATTTGTTTGACCAGGTGTTTCCTCATGTTAGACATGTTGCCCTGGTCGACTCTGTTTTTGAATTACATTTATTGTAGCAACTATTGCCCTGTCTCCCTGAGATTTGTTGCAGGGGTGACAAGACACATTTTAAAGACGTCACTTTTGGTCCGGGGTATTTGTTGACACATTTGTTTGACATTTTAAAGACTAAATAATGAATCGATTAATTGACTTAGTACTGTGACAAAGAACAGATCTTTCCAGCCCTTCATGTACATTTCCGTTACAGTGGATGTGGGCACCAGGGACACGACCTGCCTGGTCATGAGTGGACAATCATTTACCAATCTGGCAACCTTGTTTATGTCTATGTCTTTCTTTCCCCATACGCGCCCGGGTGTGGTACATACACATTCTGAAAGTTTCAAAATAAACATCTTAAAAAAAGTGGGAAGATTGCATTTTTTAATTAAGATGCTGCACAAGCTCAAGTAGCCGCACTTTATCCTCCAACTTACCCTCTGTTGGTCACTGTGGATTTCTTCAAGTGGACATAGCTGACTGGGAAAATACCCTGTGGACAGAGGAAGGAGCAGAGACGTTACAGAGTGTGACAGGATTAGGTTCTTAATTCTCCTGCGACACGTAACCAAAATGTACAGTACTGTGTTGTGTTTGTGTTATTAGGTAGAATAACCTAAACTGTGTTGAGTGCTACAATCGAGGGAAAAAAAGGTTTTACAGCTCTTGCTTAAGGAAAATGCAAGATCACACTTCCCTTATATGTATTCTGAATGTTTCTGCTTTGCTGTGTGCGAACATTTTTCGCCATGCACAGAAAAAAAAAGCATGTGAAGCCCCCTACCATTTGTAGAAGCGAGAAGCAGAGCAACGTGCATAGCCCTATTGTGGCTCGGCTTAGCAGGGGAAGGGCAAGCGAGACCGAGTGGTGCCAACTGCCACCCTTGCAGTTCATCTTTCTTATTCTAATCTGCCAGATGTGAAGAATTGGCCACTGTGAGCACAACTAATTCTCTCAGCACGGAGAGAGTATGGGGGCGAACGAATGTGGGCAGCGGAGTACATAACAAAATGGAGGGGTGTTAGTAAGAACTGTAAATAGCTGATGAGAGTAGAGAAGGACAGCATGTAGCCACTAACACCTACATTTACCAGGACTGGACGGCTTTTGTGCTTTTTTTTTTCTTCTTTAAAACATCCCAGCAGCATCACATAATACCTCAGCCTTCTGACACCTCAGTTTAAAGCAGAGTGGACACACAAAATAGATAAAATTACCTGCCATTCTCATGTTTCTAATAATATATCCAGCATTTCTTTTTTTCTCATGGTGGGATGTGCAATTTTACATCCTTGTTCCCCGACCTTGTATAAAGACTCTCCGGCTCCGCTACAGGTTATCACGGATGGGGTCCGTCATAAAACATCCTTTACCGACAATCATGGGAAGCAGATGTACCAGTCGTATATAACAGCCACTCACTGCAAAGTATCGATCTCTGTCAGCAGTGATGGTGTTGTATTATTCCGCAGCTATGATCTCTTCTTACAGGGCGGTGTGCAGAGGATTTTTCTCTAAACAGTGCTGCACGAATAGACTGAAGTGAGCGCTGAGAGGTTTGGATTAAATCACTCCGTCCTGCCTTTTTTTTTCTGCATTGATTAAAGATACAGTATAACAGCACAACAAGTGTTTGGTGCATCCATCCCGCAGAAAGGGGTTGGTTTCGTTTAGTTTAATGCATTACAACTAATCTGTCATTTTTTGGTTTGGTTTAACGTCTGGATTTCTGATCACTAAGTGCACCATCTGCTGGCTGAAAGGTAAACAGATGTGGCTTTGTCCACTGAATTCTGCTCCACGAGAGAAAACAGCACAGTAGCAAAACAGCATGCACTCAGATCGGTGGGTCCCTGCTGCTCTGATTATCTGCAAACTGCCACACCACAATTTTAATAAATGATAGAGCTGGCTTGCAGCAAGGTGTTCATTAAGCACGTGACACACATGCAGTGCATCTCTTTTGCTACATTTAATCTTTTCTTGTCATTTTATCATCTGAATAGGTTTCTTGTTGACGATTTGTAAATTACATTGAAGATGGCGCTACACTTGGCACTTCTCTGCTATGAGATAAGAACCTGGTTAAAATAGTGCCTTTATGAAAGCACCTCATGAAATACAGGTCAAGAGATTTCTATTTTTGTCCTATCAAAGCTCTATTCAATAAGATAATCAGTCACTAATGTCTTCACGTTATGTCTCGCACATCACAGCATCATTTACAAATACAATCTTTTATTTTAAAAAAAAAATTATTAAAAACCTTACTTGGATAATACTTTGTGTTACAACCGGTTTTACAGATGTTTGGGTGAATTTTCATTTATTTGAATAAAATAAAAGCTTATATCAAATACTAGCTAGCAAAGTTAGTTACCATTATGAACAATACTGCAAATCAACGCAATATGAACCAACACAATTGTAATACTTTTTTGTTTTTACAATCCAAATAGTTGTTTTCTTTTAGCCTTTTGCTTCATCTATGAGTCTTAACATGTGTTTAAGTCTCTCGCGAGTCATTTAGATGGACAACACTGCAGGCAGACTGAATCACACGATGTCAAACCAGTGATCTGAGTATGTTGGTGTAATTACCTTGATAGAAGGCTTCTTGGTGGAAAAGCCTCTGTACCAACCTGGGGGAAGAGCAAAGTGCAGATTAGAAAACATAATCATCCAACTTTGAGTAGTCTGGTCGAGCTAAATACTACTGCAGCTGTGTCTATGGGAGTATAATTTCTATAAATCAGCCTAAACACAATGATTCCTGACAATTAAAAGCAAAACATTTTGTTTCAACTTGTTGCTGGGAATACTTAGCGTTGCTTTGTTAGCCTGAGTAGCTTGTCCTTGCTACTGCTGCAGCAGGTCCCTCTGTGGCAGAATAGGCTATCGGTATGATTTTCAGCTCAAACAAAATGATTGTTCTTTTCTTCTTGACAGTTTGAAACAAATAAATGCTAATTCAACTAATTCTGTGAATATTTTTTAGTCAGTTCATTGAATGACTACGAAATATCTGCGACAGTCGCTACATTAGCTTAGGTTCCGTTAGCTAGTTAGCTAGGCTTCATCCCAGAACCACTAACCATGTTAGTTTGTCGTATGTGTACGGTCAGTAACTACTGCTACAGTAAGTTTGTCTGTGGCAGTCAGTTAATCTAATGGCCACAAAATAATCTGTGGCAGCTGTTTCGTTAGCTGGGGTTCTGTTAGCTAGCAGTTAGCTAGGCTACATCATGCTAAATCATCACCTGTTTGATGGATTAAAATAAAGATTAGTGTCTTTTTTTAGACATGACTACCTGTATTAAAGTTGTGTGACAAACATAGAAAGACCTTGTGTTTGGGTTGGTGTTGGTACTGGTAATTATTACGTTTACAGGGTTTCAAGACCTCCGCTTTACTTTCTATAGGGCTGTAAGCAGGATTTCAGTAATACTGGGGACACGAGTCAAAGTACCACCAACCACATCACCACAGACACCAAGAGGAAAGTCTTTAATCATTTGGTTTTTCAGCTTCTGCTCTATTTTTATAGTTCTGTTTTAATGGGGCTGTTGTTTGGAAAGGAAATTTCCACTCAAAATCGACAGCTGCTTATAGAAAAACAACTCTAAACTCAGATGCCCTTTGGAACATTGCCACTATTTTCCCTATAATTAGTACCAGCATGTATATCTCCTTGCAGGAATCTTCCTACGAACATAAGAGCAGATTTACGGTCTTGTAAAATGAAGTGTTAAAGTGTTATTTCTCAATATTAATGCTGCCTCAAAGCTCTCACCATGCTACTAGAGGAAAAAAGTTCTGGTGGAGCAACACAAGATTCTGTATTTATGTATTTATTTGGCCTGAAAAATAGCCACATATATATATATATATATAGGCAACTAAATTTTTAGCTGTAGGATGTAGATACCCTTAGTTGCTATAAATGCCCAAACTTGAGTTTTAGGTTCGGATATGTTTCCATAGTCCAGAACTGCTCTTTTATTTCCACAAAAAAAAAACATTATATTTGTGCATGTACTGATCCAAAGAGGATTAGATTGATTACCTTCACTCTTCTCCAGAATCTGTACAGTTTCCCCAATCTCCAGGACCAGGGCCTGACATATTGGTGACCGGAAGTTGCAGATCACTGTGAGAAACAAGACAAACAACAATGAGACAACAGTGATGAAAACATATTTGACCTTATAGTGGTTCAGCATCGTGCCCACTGTCAAGGGAAATTACATCACGGATAAAGATCTCTGCTTAGTTTTATCTCTGTGACCTCTGATTAGACGAAGGTGCATCCCCCTACAAGTGTTTTGGGGTTGTGGCAGCGCTTTTTATTAAGCCGTTTATTGCAAACATCTAAACACGGTGTCGCGCAGGAGCCGCCGCTTAGCGCGCTGTAAACAAGCTCCCGCCCTGAAGAAGATAGTCATTTTAATAAGCAATTAATTCTTAAGCGGCCTGATTTTGTGCAATGTTAAGTTAATTGAACTGTATCCGAAAATAGAGCCCACACAAACCGCTAAGTAATACGATGAAAAACGCTGCTTTACCATGAGTCACTATTAGCATAAATCTTTCCACGTCTCCTGCTTCTGCAGCATCATGCAGTCTCTGACCAAACACAGAAGCATCTAGTCATCCGGAGCCTGCGCTCATCTGTGCAGCGCTGCACCACCAAGCCGCGTAACACGCAGTGCGCGAGCCTTCAGTCAAGGCAAACTTGTTTAATAATGACAGGGCTCCGCTGACGATTTTTAAAAAACCTACAAATGGTGGCCCTTCAAGGAGAGTTTGGTGTGAATCATTATGTTAATGAACTAGCCAGGGGACCCAGTGAGGGGGAGGAAGAGGAGGAGGGGCTTGGGCTCGGCTCCGTTTGCCTCAACTGCTCCGTTCCCGTGCTCGGGGTAGCTATGGCAACAGATCATCTACAAACTGGAGGGCTTTTCTTCCTTCGCTGTTACTGCTGCGGGGATCGGGGCGTTTTTAAAATGGCAAGCTTATGGATGCTGCACGGCGCCGGAGTTCAAGTCGAGCATATTGGCCACGTATAAGAGGTAGAGAGATGGATGGACTTAAAGAGCCTCTCTGCCACCTTTTTTTTTTTTCAGTCCGCCGCGGGGCCCCTTTTTTCAGCCGGGGCTAAGTATTTCCTATTTGAGAGTCCTATTCCTTAATGGCCTCTATTTCATTTGAATTGCAAAAACCTGCACTCACACCGTTTGAAAAGTCTTTAGCGCAGGCCATGTCAGATGAGATTGTCATGTTCGAGAGAGAGACAGAGAGAGAGAGAGAGAGAGAGACAGAGAGAGAGAGAGAGAGAGAGAGAGACAGACAGAGAGAGAGAGACAGGAGCGTCACAAAGGCTCATATTTTCATAGTCCTCCCTCACAAAACCTCCAAGCTGTGTAAACACTCTTTCATTGTGCCTAAAAGCTGCAGAGCATTAGCATATCCTCAAAGCACAACTAACCAAATTCGTCTTCTAGACTTCGACATGTTGAACGTAGGATGTTGGAAGGACTGACGGGACAGGCAGGGAGGAAAATGTTGGCAAAAGCAAACATTTTCTACTCGGCAACAGTATATCGAGCCCAGACTGTCCCTCGATTTAGTCGCATTCAGAGTCCACACGGCATCTTGCGGCTGCTATTGTGTAACCAGTAAACTTTCTGGGGGGGGGGGATTGTGTTGCTTGAGCACAAGAGTAGACTCCTGCTGTCCTCCTCAACTCACCACACCTTCATCCACCTCTTTTCTGTCCTGTGCTAGCCTGCTGTTAAAAGGCAGTCGTACTTTTCCGACTCATACACAAGGGGAAGATTTTGCCTGCAATGAATAAAAATAAATAAAACTTATTTTAATCTTCCAGCTGCGCTGACAAACTAAAATATGTCTATTTCTAAAGAATGTTAATTTGTCAGGGGTTTTTCGGGCTTCATCCAGTCCTCGTTTTGGGAACATTTCGGTATGAAGTGGTCCAGGCTCAGCGGGGGGGGCTGCATTGTCAGAATTTTAATTCCGCCCCCCCAACTATGACACGACAGGGTACTTGAATTCAACAAAGGTCTGAGAAGCTCTCATAGTACAGATAAGAAGTTCCCCAAGCAGGCAACTTTAGAACAACGTGACAGGGACCGGATCCTTTTGAGTAATCTAGTCGTGACTTTCAGATGTGGTTAAGGCGAAGTGACAACGTTGACGGCAGCAAAGAGATGATCATCAACGTTAGCGAATGAATAAAGGTCAAAAACAAAATGGGCAAACAGCTGAATCATCCGAAACAGTGAGGACAGAGTGGATACCTCACATCAGTTTCGGTGAAACAACACAATACCAGTCTTTATGAAAAAGGGGGGCAGGGAGAAGAAAAATCTCACGTTACCTCCACCTGCCTCAAAACAACTGGCAGAAATGGTCGACAACGCATCATCTGCCTTTTGTGTGTGTGTTGGTGTGTTTTTGTGTGTTTGTACGTCGATGCGCACATCAGAGTACACACATACACAGACAGTGACAGGAGACTGATCAGACTCGAGGTCGTGCCATTCAATTATTGGGTCTCTACACAATTTATTAAAGTGAGTAACAGCTGAGCATTATCTAAAATGCCTCCCACAGTTTGGCCGCACACACTGAAATACACATCTGTGTTAATGCAGATCTCGAGACGAACAACAGATAGTCATTGTTGTTTTTTGGGCTTTAAACTTAGAGTTTAAGATTCAAGGATTAAGATGTTTATTGTCACTCCAGTAGAACAAGTACACCATGGTAAAGAGCAATTAGTAAATAAAATACATATAAGAAACAATACTGCTACTAATAAAACGCAAAAAACAAACAATTGTTTCTGTTTTATAAACTAAAATAACTGTGCTCACTTGATATTTTTCAGTTTAAACATAAATGATATCGTCTTAAATGAGTGAAGTTCACTGGACAGTGCACCACACGGCGATAACATCGGATGATGTCGATTTCTTTCTCACAAAACTACCAAAAGTTTTATTTTAAACAGTCTCTGAAGAACCCAGTTTTTTTTTTCTCTCTCTGTGTTGGCGTGAAGTGAGAACAGAAGCTCGAGTTGATTTTCGATAACAGCTGATGATGACCAAAAAAAAATGTGGCGATGCAAAGCTCTCCGCGGTGTTAAAAGAGAGAAAGTCGTAGCACCACAAACATTGTGTCTGCTAACTGTAATACCAGAGTTTTTAAAAAAAAAAAATGTGTTCCAAGTCACATTACTACGTCTTTCTCATCTGCTGAACTGAACACAAAAGCACTGCATGAAATATGCAAATACCTCCAGAGAGAATCTGTTCACCACACACTGAATAGAAAGCCAGTGTGTGTTTTGAGGGTGACCTTTGACCTATTCCCCAGTCCTACTCTTCACATTCATGTCGTACATTTCTAGCATCAAGCCAAATCCAACATGTGAGCTATGATTTATTTAAAGAAAAAAGCGTATGTTGTTCTGTTGTAACAGATCAGCAGAAGTATCATTATCCAGTGTGATAACATGACATGCCGTCGTGTCTTTAAAAATCATTTTCCTCAAAAAGCTTAAAACACAACATGCATGACCTGATGATGACCTTGCTTTTCGAATCAGTGAGAGACGCATACAGCAGTGAACTGAGCGGCAGCCCCCGGGGGAGAAATATTCAGCAGAGAGAGCAGAGCTGTCATCAAAAAACCTGCCAGTACAACAGTAAACACTATTATGGCTCATAAATTATCTGGGTTTTTTTTCCCCCCTCAAAACAACCGAGTGCTAATGGCACCAGTGTGCTGAGAGACAATTTATTAAAGAGGACACTGTGTTCATCCTAACTGCAGCACTTTCTTGGAAATTCCTTTTTAGCTCCAGTCTCAATCATTACTCGTACAACTGAGGCTGAACTGCTTAAACCATTTCCGTAATGCAAAGTGAGCACACGGACCATGAAGGTCCTGCTTTTCCCGGCTTGTCCCAGATCTGGCTAAAGTTAAAAATTACACAACGCTCTTTGGGCTTCGCCCACTGAGTCATGTTGTTCAGCACGACTTGAATGCACACTCACTTACTCAGAGACATTACTGCGCTGAAGTCTTGCTAACCTAGGGATTTCTGCCACGGACGCAGAGGAGCGTCATAGAGATCCAGGCTTACTACTGCAGGGGTGTGTGTTGCTGGGAGATGAGGACCTTAATACAGGGCACTTTCAAACGACCGTACGCATGACCATCGCACATGTATATTTATTGTGCATGTCAGGAAACTACAGCGCTGACGACCTTTGTGACCCAGAGCCTGTGATGCTCACCAAAATGAGGCTGAGCAACTCTCCACTGCGGATTAGATTAAAGGTTAAAATCGCGGATAAAACCACGACGAAATGCTACTTTGGACTACATTAATCTCTCTAATCCCACTCTCAGCTGAACATTAGCTCTATCTTTTGTTCTGTCATGAACGCGTTTGATCCTCGAGCTGGCCATTTCAGATAATGGTGGCCTGGCCTGCCTGATTATTTCACGCACGGCTACAGTAGTTCTTCGTCTGAGCCGCGTCCATGTGGCCCGCAGATAAAGGCGGCTGATTCACTTCACTCTCTCTCATGTGGGCAGGTACTGACTTACAGTCGGAGCTCTCTTCCAACAGAAGTGTAAATGCATTCTCTTAATACTGCTGCTTATGTGAGAGAAATTCATCAGTGACTCATTCCCAAATAAGAGATTCAAAAAACAAAGTGCAGCTTGCAGAACCATTCAAGGAAGACTCATCTGAGGATTGTTGAGTGAATTCACATTTTTTAGATTATCCATCAAGTCATAAAATTGCAAATATCTACAACTTACAACCTCGCAAAACGGCTTATATTCTGTTTTGACTCTATAATGAGTGTTTACGTTAGGGTGCTTTTGACATTTCACTGACTAATTATTAATTTAGGAGCAAAACAAGTAATTACAGATTAATTGGCGATTAAAATAAACATCAGTTGAGTTGCTCTGAGTTGAAAAAAGCCAGGCAGCAGCACGGTGCGTTAGATTCCGGGCCTGTATGGCCGCCCTACGAGTGACTTACAAACTAGTGTTGTTCTCTGCATAAACACAACCAAGTACAACATAATGAAAAGGCAGCGTCTCTAAGAAAAGGCATTAACATTTCATGAGGTGGTCTCCAACTGTTTCCTGTTTAGACGGAGCCCATTAAGAGCACACAGAAGCCTACTGAAAGGCTCACTCGGTTTATGGATGTGACGACTAAAGATTTTAGCGCAGATCGCGATAAAAAAAACAACACTCACAGTAAGGTGACTGTGGTGGATTTTTCATTATCGGGATAATCGTCAATGTCGTTGACGTACGGTCCTATAGTGCTTCCTGAATTATTTGAAGCCTGTCAACATGGCTGAGGACATGGCTTGCACATTGTATCCCCCAACAAAAACAATCTAAAGGTGCAATATGTAAGAATTGGCCACCTGTTTAATTTGAAAACCCATACAAGTAGGGCACGGCATATCACTGTTAACTGCTAACCATAAGCTGGTTAACTCAGCTAGCTCCAGGCATTTCTCCGGGAGCTCGTAGCGCCATGGGAGTGGTGCTGTTTGCAATGCTAGCCAGTTAGCATGCACACTTCAGTAGATATTTCTACAATACAATAAATACATAAACCACAGATACTTCTTCACATTTTGGTGATCATTTTTGTAAATTCTTGAATATTTGTGACTAAGATTCTTACATAGTGCACATTATGACATTTTTTTTTTAGTATTTCTTTAGTATTGTACTTATTGTATGTCTGTATGTCTGTCCACCTTGCTATTGTGTCAAGTAAATTTCCCCGATGTGAGATAAAATAAAAGTCTAAAGTCTAAAGTCATTTAAATCTGACGTGTGTAAAAAAACTTTGGATTTCAAACTCAAAACTGACTGGTGAGACGAGATTACCACCATTTATTTATCCTTTATTTGTGCAGGAAGACCTTTATGATTTGTTATTATGTGTTTACATTTCTTTGACTGTTCTGTCCTCTCTGTGATGCAGGTAAAATGTGTTTTCCTAACATACAGTTAAAGGGCGCTACATAGTTCTGGAGAATACATCCAAACTCAGAATGTTAATATTACACAACATTGATGAGGTAATAACACATACTCAGAGGAAAATTAGGTCCCCAGAACGCTGTTTGAAGAAAATGGTGGCAGGGTCCGCCACGTATAAACAAAGCAAAACAGTATGAAATTGTGACGTCCTTTAAGGTATGCTTGTTTATCCAGTTTATTCAGTTTATTCGGTCATGAAAACGAAAATAGTTTGTTTATTTAGTTTGTTTAAGCCTAAACATCAGCCAATGAAGATTTTAAAATTTAAAGTGCACCCTTAAGATTCTGATACTGTGATGCATCACAAATATTGTTATCCAGACAGAATGTGTGAGATTAAAGCGACATCGGTATGTTCGATGCAATTTTTTAAGCATTTTCGACGACGGTCAGGATTATATCATGAATCCCAATTACATCTGACAAGGTAATCGTACCGTCCGGCGCCTCGCTCGGCTTCATATCAGCGTACGGCGAAAGAAAAATAAAGCACAGAAGATAGGAAATATATGCAAAATGGTGCCACTAATACGACAGATGAGGCAGGAGGAGAGATGATAACAGGGGCCCTCTGTGTGTGTGTGTGTGTGTGTGTGCGCGTGGAGCCGCACTGACAGGCCAGCAGCTTCATCTACAAGGATGTCAGAAATACTGAACCTCGCATGTCAACACGTTACATGAGGGGAAGAGGGGAAGGAGGGAGGAAGGGAAGGAAGGGAGGTGTGGGGGGGGAGGTGGGGAGGGAGGACCAGAGTAAATTAAGCTTCCTGTTCAAGGTACAGTATGTACTGTGTAGGTACACATCGGCTCTGCTTCCCCGCATTTCAGCACCGTGGACAGCGCCAGGTCAGTCCGCACCGACTGATGCTGCTGCTGCTGCTGCGGAGGCTGGAAACTGTTGCTCCCCCACCAACCACCCCCCCCTCTACACACACACACACACACACACACACACACACACACACACACACACACACCTTTCTGCCTCCCTCTCTGCTGAAAAACAAACACACACACACACACACACACACACACACACACAAAAAAAACACCTGCAGTGATTCCACGGTGGATAAACGGACTGATTACAGAGCGATTAAAAACGCGATAAGACGACTGTGCGGCCGCTGGAGGTGCTCTTATCGTATGGCGGTGGATTCGCCGTCGGGGGGGCTGTCTCTCATCCTGCGGTCTTTACGAAACGATCATGACCAACGTGATGCCTCGAAACAAAGTGTATATGTGTGGGCGTGTGTATGTGAGGAGGAGGTGGAGGAGGGGGGGAGGAGGAGGAGGAGGAGGAGAAAGAGGAGGGGGGGGGGGCAGTATCATGTGCGAGGCAGCATGAGTAGCCCTGCAAGGAAAAGAAGCTGTGGAGCATCTGGACATGACTCATTCCCCCCTAATGAAACCCCTCTATAGTGTAATCACACGCTATGGACGCTTTAGTCGTGGCTGTAGGGGTTCAGCACCCGGTTTAAAAGGGGCCGTATGGCAACTTAAAGGGTTATTAAAGTGTTTCCACCTCGCTTTTTTTTTTTTTTCTTTTCTTTTGTGTTGCGTCCTAAAAGGAGCCGGTCTTGCTCCAACTCGGGGTTTGTGGTGGTGGTGGTGGTGATGGTGGTGATGGTGGGGGTCAGAGTGCAACACACGCAGGGAGGGAAAACACGCAGTGAGCCACGGTGCGGTGGGTGTCTGCAGCAGAGACAGAGACAGAGACAGCAGGGCTGCGGGCTGTAGTGTAGTTGCGTGTCTACAGGTAGACTCCATCCTCTAGTTTTTCAGCCTACACCTGTTGGAAAGGGACGCAGTCACGATGCCCCCTCGTGGATTCCACACGAATCGCCCCCCCTTTTTTTTCCTCCCCCCCTCCCCTTTTCAGATACGCTCATAAGAAGAAAAAGGGCTAAAA
>CAEMYA010000044.1:6978670-7040924 GCA_903131615.1 Diplodus sargus | reverse complement strand
TTTTTTTTTTTTTTTTTTTTCTCCTCTCAGCTCTCCACAAAAGGTGTTACTGCAGCCCCGCGTCTCGAGCGGGAACCGAGAGATTTCTCCGTTTCCTCGAAGCTTATTTATTTAATTTCTTTGTTTGTCTTCTTCTCTTTTTTCCCCCCTTTCTCTCTCCCTCTCTCTCTCTCTAGATTTTTCTCTTCCAAGCCAATCCGAGTCCAGCTAACACACAATAGGCTGGCTCGGCTCGGCTCCGCTCGGCCCACCTGCGCGAGGACGGGATCCTGTCGGTAATTAGGAGGCAAGAGGTCGCGATTGGCGCTCAGAGGTCCGAGCTGTCGAGCCGGTGTTAGAGAATACTGAGAAAGCTGCAATATACTACGAGCTGCGCCATCTTCACGGCCGTCACATGACTCGTTTTTGTCAACACTGATGTGTCAAGCAATTGCAAATATATGCGCTCGCGCGCTCTCTCTCTCTCTATGGCAGCTGCATCCATCACTTACAAACTGCAGTTTCTGAGCTGGTTGGCAGTCAGCCTTTCTTCTTCTTCTTCTTCTTCTTCTTCTTCTTCTTCTTCTTCTTCTCCTTACTCTTCTTTCTGATTGAATGTGTCGCTTTAAGGGGCTGCTGGCCATACAGTCGCCCCCGGTGTTACAGATCAGGCCGGGGCCATGTGGGGGGAAGCACCTCACGGGGTTGAGTCATTTTCAAAGAAACGGACCCACTACCGGCAATGCTTTGTCATAGTGCAGTCACGCTCCCACACAGATGAGACGCAACTAACTCCTGTTAATAACTGTGGATTTTCCCATCAGGCCCTGCATCACACAAGCACCGACTGATTTATAGACTCTGCTGGCATTAGCTACATGACACATGTAAAGTTCGGTGTAGCTATTTACTTGTTCACCTGTGATTTCACAGCTTCACGTCTACCTTGAAGGATGAGTTCACCAAAAAAAAAGAAAGAGAATTCAGTCATTACGCACTCACCCAGGTGCAGATGGAAAGTCTGGTGAAGTTTTGACCTCCACAAATTATTTTTGGTGCTTGACAGCACAACTGAAGTAGATGGTGACCAGACACCTAGACACGCCTGATTACTTTCATCAGCATCCATCTGTTTCTACCTAAATAACAAAAATGTTGAATTTCGTTGTTCATGTTAAAGAAAGCGAGAGAAAAGAAAATCTGTCCCTTCAACCAGATCCACACCAAAAGTTAGTGGGGTCTACTCGACGTTGAGACACACCCACCTTCCAAATTTTGTGGAAATCCATTCTGTAGCTTTTGTGTAATTCTGGTCACAAACCAACAGGCCAACCTACCGAGGAACGAACACAAGTTCTTTTTTAACATAATGTAAAAAAACAAACAGCTCCATGCAGCTCGTCATTCACAGTCCAATTCCCCAGAAGCCCTGAGGATCCCAAACAGAGTTGTACAGACAATATTTACACTCTTGACGACTTCAGACAGGGGTGTGTGCTAAAGCTTTTAGCTTAGCAGCTATGTTAAAGATTTTGGTTAAAAGGTACTCTATGTTACAATTTGAAGGAACTGACATGTTTAACTGGCCATATGTTGGCATATTGTAACATGTTGTGAGAGAATGAGCTCTACATTAGCCTGTGGATGATTGGTTTGAAGTTTTCTTTTGCGCAGCAGTCCAAAGGGTGTGTGACTTTACGCATGTTCTTGAGTCACAGCCATTCAGACACAAGTACACACGAACGGCATCAGAAACGATCACAGACTTCCCTCAAAAAAAGATTTGCTTTACATCCATCCAATTGGACAAATTTAACAGGTGTTTAAGTGCTTTGTAATTCATTCAGTTGATACGGAGCCAAATACCAGAAGGCAGTCCCAGTCCAGTATTTACTCATGAGGTATCAAACAGTGAGCCAGTCCAGAGATCTGGCCTGTTCTGAATTCGAGGACTGATGTGAAATACTGAGGACGCTTTAGTTAGTAGTATTCTTTTACAAACAATAGTAGGAGTGAATAGATTTCTTCTTGTGGCTGTGAGGTGGAACAAGCAGTATGAGAGCACAGGATACCTATGTAGTCGCGCACAGACGGAGCTTCGTAGCAGAACAGAGTTGCATCATTCTCCCGAACAACTGCGGCAGATGGCTATTTGTTTTAAAACCTTAAAAAACATAAATTGGCTACATCAAGCTACGTCCAGGGTAATCCAAGTTTTTCGCGAAGCCGCGAGATTCGGAATTGAAAAGATGTTATTTACATCTCCTTTTTTTTTTTTAAGCCAAAATCACTTTCACTGTAGCAGCTTAGCTAAAAGGGTTAGCACACACCTTGTCTGAGGTGGGTGGGTGACTGAATTTTCATTTTTGGGTGAACTTACCCTTTAAGTGAGTCACTGCTGTTAAAATGGCCTGTGGGATAGTAATGAGTACTTTGCTGCGAAGCTTCAAACCTCTGGAGTTAACAGTCTAACACATGTCCACCAATATAAACTCATTATTTTATAGACTTCAAGTCACAGAAACATCTTGTTCTGTTTTAACCCAGATGAATATACAGTGCTGGTCCAGAAAAGCTCCGTCATACAGCCTCTCACCCATTTGTTATTTCAGTGCACTAAGCTGTCTTGTCCTATAGACGAGGCAATCATGAGTAGAAAAATAGAGTGATTTGGTGAATATTGAGCGTCCAGTGAGTTTGATGTAGTGTGGGAGGGAGGGCAGTATTCAGCAGGGTAATTTCTCTCCATCATAGCGACGCTGTGACTGACTCCCATCTGTCTATTACTTCAAGTGGAACACTGTGGGCGGTGTTCCAATCACATACATAAAGCTGGAGGAGTGTGGGGCGTTTTACAAGCTAAATATGCATCCCCGCTAATAAGCATGGGAGAGAAAAAAATAAAATATAACAAATTAGAAGCGTCCATAAAGCCTGCTGAAAATGTGCTCCAGTAACACTGCAGCATACAAATGGTGAAAAATCCAGAACAAAGGGCATTTTAGTGATGATTTCACTTGTTCAGTTCGAGGAGAGCAGCCTCTGAATTTAGCTCTGATGCAGCAGCACTGCGAGGATGAGACACAGGTCTACTGCAAACAGGGATTGCCTAATACAGTGAGAGCTGCTATTTGTTTCAACATTCCCAAAGCCAGCAGACAATAAGAGCCAGTCGAGGAGGTAATAAGAAGCATGTCCTGCAAACTCATCCATCACCTGCCTTCAGACAAACACACACACATACACTTTTATTTCTTTACACTCCTCAGGATCATACTTCCATGCACTCTGGGCTCTGGTGCACACAAGGACATGTGCATGCACGTGCAGACAAACACACAGTTTAGCACTTATTTGATCGCCATGATGCGGTTACGACTATTTTAGCGTGTTATATTATTAACTGAGATGAAGGCCAAAGGAGAATTAGGTGGCAAATCCCTGCGTGCACAATTCAACAGTCAAGGTACCTGAGTCATGTCTTAAGGCATATAAATACTAAAGATGCGGTTATTCGCATGCAACAAACGTAAAGCACAACTAATTTATGACTGTTATATATATCTAGACTCATGTGTCGCTTGTATCCACACAGAAGCTTTTTTAGCTCTTTTATTTTTTGTTACTCAGACAGATTTTCCAAAGAACTATTTTGTAAAACTCTGAGCACAAATCACATCATTAAGCACAATAGGTTCACCCTGAAAACATAGGCCTCAGGTGACCTCTACTGTGCTGGTGGGAGAGAAAAAAAATGGAGCAGCATTGAGAACAGAGAGTAAGATGAAGACTGAGAGCAAAATGAGGGGGAAGGCGACCTAGTGTTTCTAATGAAATGTGTGCAATTTTGGTGACAGTCTTGCAGTTTCAATTATAACTTCATGGTTTTGACTCTATAATTTCAGGAAACGGTGTACTGTGTCTATTCTCTCCATGTTTCTCCTTTGTAGAAGCAGCCTGAAAAACTTCCATCACATGGAAATTAGAATCCCCCCCCCCAAAATTGACTGATAAAGTAGATTGTGATTTTTGTATTACACAAGGCACACTGTAGATAGAAATTGCATATTCTACTAATCTCAATTATCTCTTTGCAAGAGAAACTTGAGTTCAGCAGGAGAAGCACTATTAGTGACAAGACATGGAACAAAACATACACAACCATTCACACAAACAGCCTCAGAAACAATCACAGATATTCCCTAAAAAAAACACTAGCTCTAAATTCATCCACTTGGACCAAATTAACGGGTGTTAAGAGTCCTTTGTAATTCCTTCAGTTCATACGGTGCCAAGTACCAGAAGGCAGATCCAGTTCAGTATCTACTCGTGGCGTATCAGGCCTAAGCCAATCCCGGGATGTGGTCTGTTTTCAATTTGAAAAGAGATGTGAAATATTGAGGCAGCTTTAGTGGGATACATTAACAAACAATAGTAGTAGTGAGTAGTTTTTTCTTCTTGTTGCTATGAGGTGGAACGAACAACATGAGAGTACAGGATCCTTCCAGAGTGAAGCACAGAAATGATGGTGATTACTCAATGGTTTTGTTGATCTCGAGAGGGGGAAAGAAAAACACGATTACAATTGATGAAACCCATTTTTATTTTCTGATCCTGATTGTAGCCATCTGCTCTTCATGAGGTTTTTTGAAAAAAGTTATGTAACCACATTTCCCTAATAATAAGATACATAAGATTGAACAATTTCAATTCAGTACAATTTTATGCAGAAAATATCCATAGAACCTTAAAAAATCTTGACATGGCTTGATTTTGAGAGGAACTGTGTATAAGATTTGGCAATCCAAATATTATCACGTGGCATTTGCAATTTATCTGATGGAGACAGAAAAGCATTGATGCTCGCAATTCTTTCACAACTTCACGCTGCCCATCAAGTCATCAGTAAAAAAGGAACACTGCTTTGTTTCTGCCTGCTGACAACAGTGGTACCATAAAGGCTAACATTAGCAACCTGTGCTCCTATCCTGCCAGTCTGCACAGATGTTAGAAGAGCGGTACCAAGTGCAGCAACTTCACAGCTGGACTTGCATTTCAGGCATCACATGTAAAAATCAAAAGCAATAAGAATGTTACATTAGCAAGCTAGCTAATTAGTTAGCTACTGAGACATCAGCAAACTAGCAGCGATTGTTTCACGCTTGTTATAAAGAAGCGGACCATAATACTTTCAAATGAAAGTTCTCATAACACTTGGTTTGAAGTGTGCCTGTGAAAAATCCAAAGAATCGGGACACTGTGTCCCTCGATGTCAATGTGCAAAACTAAGTGGCAGGGGCAATGTCCATCCATCCATCCATCCATCCATCCATCCATCGTAACCGCTCTATCCCTTTTATGGGGTCGTGAGGGTTTTTGCTGGAGCCAATCCCAGCTGCCTCTGGGCGAGGGCAGGGTACTCCCCCTCGCTAGCTCATCGCAGGGCCTTAACTGATGACAGAGGCCACCATGCAAGGTGCCAACCGCACACACCAGGAGCAATTTGGGGTTCAGTATCTTGCTCAAGGACACTTCGACATGCATCTCAGCTCAGCCCAGAGCTGGGATTTCAACCAGCGACCTGCTACACCCGCTGAGCTACAGCCGCCCTTTAGGGGCAATGTGTTGGAATAAAAATATATGTAGATTTTAAATAATAAGGGACCAAGCACAAACCCTTGTGGTACCCCCTTGGTTGTTAGGTTGCCAGTGTTTGTGCTGACAAAAAAACAAAAAGAAGTTTACTACAGTTTTACTGTTAGATTCCCTTCAGGAGCTCCTTGCTTTTAGGTTATAATGTCATATCTCTTGTTTTCTGCCTTTAAAGGAGCCACAAATGTTTAAGATACCCCCACTATAACATTTTCTTAAATGTATAATGCCCACAAACATCAATCAGGAAGCACACAGAACTAATTTTGCAGCTTTATTTATAGTAAAAATACTTTAGATACATACAAGCTGTACATAAACCGTCTGAAGAAGGTCAACGTAAAAGTTTCCTTATGGAAAAGAAAACAGGCAAAATGAAAAGATACAAGGCAGAAACATGAGAAAAATATCATGAATATTTGCACTGCTTTCAAAAAGTGTGCAAGTACAAGGCATTTGTTTTCACAATGTTGAGAGTCTGAAACTTCCTATCACTCCATGAGAGGAAACATGAACTTGAAATCGAATTCATTTTGCTGAATTTTAGCAACAGCTATTTCCAAACTTTCTCAATTCTCTTTCTTTAGCAAGATCAGATTTGATTTCCAAGGCGGTGAGGTTTATTATATCATCAGTCCATAACAAGAGTAAATGTGATGAATCCTCAGTTTTCTAACATTAAGTCACATTTTCATTGTATGATTGGACTTGTGCCATTCTCAACAACATAAATCCCTGTAATCTTTTCTTTAAGAAACATCCACTTAACCCAAATCCTTGCATGGCACAATATAGGGGCGTAAAATAACACAATGGTGAGCCTCCATATGTCATGTGCCAACAGTGAGCAGGTGTGAATAGTTTTGTTACAGTGTCCACACTAGTTACGGTTTCTTCGAGAGCACATAGCTGATTTGACTTTCCTATTTACATCATGAAATCAGAAGGCAATGGTCACAAATGGCACTGCTGTGTGTGGCGTTTTGGTCATCTGTTTATGTTGAAAGTAGAACCCGGAGGCGGATGGGATGCTTAATGAACTATCGGCAACGTTTTTGTGCATTACATTAGCTGCCTATTTCAATACTTCAGTACTTTTTGGTGATTATTCTCAGCGGTGTGGCAAAAACACAAGCTTGAGAGAGCGTTGTATCCTTCGCCACACAAATACAGACGCGCTGCCCTGCAATGTAAGCCTTTTCCTCTACAAACACTAATCTGTGACCAAACAGCGGCTTATAAAGTGATTGAATCAATATCAAATGAAGAGGCTCATGTAAAGAGCCGTAAATGTGATAAAATATCAAACTTTTCCTCACTGCATCTACATGCTCGACATTTCGCTCATCATCAAACCCACTTGTTTTATAAAACTATATCAAATACAATCATTTTTTGCCCACCACTAAGTCAATTTGTGTGCAATGGTTTTTTCCCCCCTACATCTCTATGAGACTATTCTTTCTTGGTCCTGTCACTCAGAGTCTCAATGGTGTGCAGACACCTACGGTTTCAAGCTGGCAGTGCTCCAAGTTATCTCCCACCTCATCTGCTGATATCATCCTGGTTCCTTGCGTCCTGTTCTGCAGCTTGAATGTCTACGAGGCAGAAGTCTTGACACGTTGTCCGCTTCCTCGGTCCCAGATGCCGACGGCTCCTCACTCATTCAGGGATAAGATGATGTCATCCTCAAGGTCAGAGTTGTCGGAGCTGTCTGTGTGCGAGATAGACATATACAGATTTAGAAAATGAGTGGAGACTCTGTGCTTCATAGGTCAGTGGGTGAGGAGCAAAACTGCCAAAATAGCAAAAAAACTAAGCGGCTTTGGCAAAATGTAAAAGAGCACTGCATCCATATTTTTGTCGTTACGTCTGGAATAAAAGCAAGACAGCAGTTTTTAAATTCCACTGGGAGGACAACATTTACTTCACAGTGACCAGACAAGCATGCAGGCACGGAAAGTAGACCAAACATCAGCCTAGCTGCATCATTAACCTGAGACTTCAGATCAGGGCCCCATTCTTCAAATGCAGCTTAATTTATTGAGGCCAACATGCTTCTATCAGGCTGCTGTTATTTCTCATCCAGCTAGGTGGTTATTAACACCCTGATAGAGTTTCAATTACAGTGCACTCTATTCTCGAGTAGAGAGTTAAAGCCTTTTTTAAGTATTCATATACATAATTGTGCGCCGATCATACAATTGCACTTACATGAGGTAGGTGTGCTGGAAAGCCTCCCAGCATGCAATTGGGAGACAGATTCAGGGACAAAAGTCTGATCTTATGTGTTCTAGCACCATCAGTTCCATTGTTATTTTGTTCTACTGTACGTTGGGCTCTACAAAATGTTCTCCAGTTTACACAATACAGTCTTTATGAGTGAAGGCGGTTATTCCACGAGTGATGTTGTGTTTGAGTTTCGACAGATATCAGTGTGCGGAGAATAATTTAGCATTAGTTTGTAAGATTATAACAATTTAGACATATCTGACCTTTTTTTTTCCTCAATCTATTCCAGTCTGTATTGACGATCAAGAGTAATTCATAACTCTCTTACTGCTCAAATGACAAAACGTCATCATAACATCACAAGTAAATGTCCAGTTGTCAACATTCAAGTTTTAGTTGAATTCATATATTTCAGTTTTTTGGGTGATTCTCTTATTTATTTATTTATTTTTTCAAATCTATTTTTGGCCTTTTCTTGGCCCCAGAAATGGGATAAGAGAGAGGGGATGACATGCAGCAAAGGATTCTGACTTTTTTAAATTTAATTATTTAAAGATAAAAATGTTAACAATTCCTCATTAAAATGTCTAGTGAAGTTAAAAATGAGTGGACCTTCGTTCCAGATTTTGTTGAGGCGAGCACAGACTTTATCCCAAACATTTCCAGTAATGTTTCAAACCCACAGAAATTTGGTTCTTTTAGTCAAGGTGACAGCAGGTTTCATTTAGTCACCTCATGCGCCAACTTTCCGAGAAACATCAGATGACACATCAGAGCGTGTGGAAGGAAGTCGGCAAATGTGACTTAAGGTAATAAAGTGAATAAATTGTGAATACACTCATCTGTGAAGGTTTCTGCCTCCATCACGTCCAAAAAATTTTAATCACCAATGTTGTTTAACAATGAAGACAACTCCCATGATCCCACGCCTTTTATGTGGAGACCCCAATGGCAGAAAATACGTACTATCCAATTTAATTTGTCAGCTTCAAAGAAAAATTCTGACTTGTTAAATCATCTGAGGCCCAGATAATACAAATAAATAAACAAAATAATAAGGGAAGGCAAAAATACATATTTAGGACATTTTAACTTAACAACATTGTAAAACTTTATAAGAAGCACAACTCACCATTGTCGCCATCATCCAGATCAACATCATCATTATCGGAGTCATCGTCATCGTTGTCGTCGTCGTCATCGTCATCCCCGACGTCAACGTCGTCTCCGAGGAGCCGTGCCACCTCTTCATCGGAGGGAGAGAACTCATCGTTGCCATCATCCTCCTCCTCGTCATCCTCGTCCTCTCCGCCGTTCTCGTTCTCCAGCTCGGCAATGAGGGGATCTGTATCAACATCATCGTCTGAGTCCTCGTCATCGTCGTCATCTTCTTCCTGATCATCATCCTCCTAACAGAAAAAGGGAAATAATAGTTTTTAATCTCTGCCTAAATACGCACCGCAAAATCCAAATTATTAAAGATAAATAAACAATTAAGAACCTGATCCTCTTCATCCTCCTCCTCTTCCTCTGCAAGTCTTTGCCGACCAACTTCATACAGTCTGCACACTGTGTCAGTGTTTACAGAGTCTTGGTTCTACAGGAGAGGCAAGAGGAAAAATAATTACAAATATTTAAAACTAGAATTAACAGAATTATAACAAACACAAAATACTCCAAAAGTCTCATTTGACAAGAATTTACCTCGATCACAGCCAAGTAGCAGTCTTTGGTATCAGTGCAAAGGTCAAATATATTCCTCTTGACATCAATCGTGGCTGAGAAGACAGCGAAGAACGTGTCGGAAGTCAATAACATGGTAAGATTTTGAACCAATTAACATGAAGTGGGACAAATAGGGCAAAACATCTTTAGTATCACAAAGGCGAGGAGATAAGATCAGCGAGAGGGCGCTGCGGGCAGGACGCCTTACCAATTGGTTTGTAGTCTGTGGCGTTAAACGTCCTGAACGATGAACCAAATGGACTTTTCATCTGCATCTCCATCATGTCGTCTTCATCATCAGCCTGCAACATTGCTGCAAAAAAGCAAAGTATGAGAAGAGAAGAGTAGAGAAAACCTGTGCACAGCGAGCTGCCATGCCGTGCTCTGGGCTCCTGAGAGGATCGACTGGCCGTTGTCTGGGCACAGCCATTACGACACGCCCATGGCTCTTCCTGTGGGGTGGCGTGAACCAGCTGGTTCTCTCTGTTGCCGCTCCAACACTGAACCTCCTGCCCATATGGCTTCTGAGCGACTGTGGCGCACACACACACCTCGACAGGCTCCATTCACACCTCTCCCCAAATACACAAGTGCTCACTTTGCTTCATAATTACCACACTTTCACTCAACCGCACCTTTCACACACTCGCACCAACTGTGGAGCTGAGTTGTGGGCACGAAGCCAGACACGGCACATTACCCATCGTGCAGCAGCTTCTCCATTTACCTCCATAAATGACGGTGCCGTTGTTGTTGAAGACTATTCTGCACTGGTCCAGAGCAGGAACTGTGTGGAGGAGGTGGAAGGTCCGCAGATCCCACTGAAATGCCAACTAAGGACCATTACACTCTTTTTCATTTGTATCAACTAAATCTACTGCAAACTTAATTACACAGCTATAAAAACCATCCCCAGGGTGGTAAAATCAATTTTCAGTGCAATAAATATTTAATGTTAAGCGGTGAAATAAAAGCTCAATAGTCATCCCATCATTGGAGCGACTAGTAATTTAAACAGTGATCTATATTTATTTTTCAGATTAATGGAATATTCTCATGTGGAATCATCACTTAGGTGCAGTGTTAAAGATTGTTTGTGGGTCTCTTAAATGCTGTGGCACTTTTTTCACAGTAAGGTGACGTAAACACACTCATTTAAATGACCAGAGACATTTTCTAACAGTTATTTTAGCAGTCACTAAAAACACAAATTTTCATTTTTCAAAACATATAGATATATTTTAACCACTGTAAGCATGCCATGTCCTGCCAAACACTCTGTAAAAAGGGCACACATGACATTTTTAGCTATGCAAGCTTAATGGCTCTAAGGGATGGAAATATCTGTTAGATATTGCTCCAGAATGAAAATATCTCAACAAGATGAGTTGGCTTTAAATTTTGTACAGATATTTTGCAATCTGAGATAGAGCAGATAATTCCTGTTGACTCAGGTAGAGGTGGTGTTTACTGAAATGTCTTGTCAAACATTCACACCCCCTTCCAGGGAAATTAAACGTCAGTGATCCCTTAACTTTTCATCTAGAGCGGGCCTCAGATCAAACTTGGATGTGACTTTGAGCACGTTCCCGAGTGCCGCATCTTAGAGCCTCTCACCGGGTGTCGCCACACCCATAGCGGTGTCGCTGCGTGGATGTTAGCATGCTGATGCATTTAGCTCAGTACAGCCTCTCAGAGCTGCTAGCATGGCTGTAGACTCTGAAGTCTCAAGGATACGATTTCCGTGTTGACGATGACCTCCATGCCATTGGGATGGAACACGCCGCTGATGTTCATGTTGAACTTGTCAAACTTGTGGATGGCCTGAGCCGTGCGCACGTCCCACAGCACGCCGTCATTCAGCACCAGGTCGTCTGTTGGGTTGAAGGTGGCACAGTTCCTCTTGTAGTTGTTGGCCAGGTCCGGGTTGTTCAGAGTTTGAGTTAACTGACCCGTCTGGATATCATAAATCTGGCAAGGAGAGGAGCAGGACATGAGCATTTTTGTCGTCCCATTTCATTTCATATTATCGGGTTAAAAAAAATGCAGCCATACATACTCGTGCTATATGTTCCTTGGTCCCGATGACCCGGTCTTGTGAAAGCTTACTAAACTCCACATAATGGTCGCCTGGAAAGGAATGCCTAAAGACAACAAGAGCAACGTCTCAACATTTAATCCAAACCACAGAGGCAGTTTGAGTACAGACGCTGAGTTTAAAACGTGCTTAAAAGACGCTGTAGAACAAATCTGAAGCCATCGGCAGAGTCTCAGTATTGCCTTGGCTCAAAGTGTGCAGATGAATGAAGCCAAGTGCTTGTGTCCCATGAACTGAAGCTTCTGCCCTCAGGCCGTTAGCGTGCATAATTAAACAGCATGTCTCTATCTCCTTTCAGCAGCTCCCTCTTTTCGACAGCATAAAGCAGCAGAGAAACTCATGCACATGGAGGCAGTGGGATCACAGAGTGGCTCACTTCAGCTGTTGATCGATACTAACTCTGTTGTCAGACAGCAGTCACGTCGCACACGCTTTCTGGTAATTCTGCACTACAAATGCTTCAGTATTTCAGATTTGCTTACGTCGATGCATTTTGGATATCGGTTGAATCACTTACTTCATGATGAAGACTGACTTCATGCCCCACAGAGCAGACAGGGGGTAATTCCAAGAGGCTGACGTTAAGAGCAAAGAACCGTCCTAAAAATAGAAAATACACCGGTTTAAGATCCCCACCACATAAGACATATAAACATACATATAACTTGTGTCTGACTTCAAATGACAAAAAGTGGAATCTGAATACGCACATTTTTTTCATTTCAAAAAGTTAAATGCAGGAGGTACAACGTCTCCTACTAGGACCAGTAAGATTACATTCAGCAACAAAAGCAAAACACGGCATGCAATTGTTGATATTCAAGTAGTTTTCCTCTACAGACCCGTGAGGGCTCCAGGTGAGTGATGGCTGAACTGTGACAGCTGTAGCTTGCTTCCTCCTGGCCGGTGAAAACATTGTATAGCTTGAGCTGGCCTGTGCACGTCCCGAGCATGAGGAACCGCTCGCGAGCTGAGAAGGCACAACACATGAATCCGCTCTCGTCCTCGTCTGCCTCTCTGAACACGGAGATGGGACGGAACCTGGGGAATGGGAAAAATAAAGAATGTAAAGGAATGGTTGTTGAGGGAGCACATTCGGTCGAGCAGACATGAATGTAAGAAAGCCACCTACCTGCTGAAGATGAGATGTCTGTCAAAGCAGCCTCCGTCCACTCCTCCGTATTTAGGATATACAACTCTCCGTGTGTGTCGGGACGTAAAGTTGATGGGTGCTTGGCGTCTCTGTTTGGGCTCGGGGCATTGGTGGGGGGTGAAGAGAGAGAAGGGCGGGCACGTTGCCACAGGGTTCTTGCAGCGTGAGTGCTGTTCCCTCAGGTACTCTGTGATGATGCTGTCCAACGCAGGGGGGGAGGGCAGGTGCCTGTCGAACTGCTTCTTCATGGCCGGACTCTGGCTGAAGGCCCCGTGGTCAGACTTCTGTCTCAGCACCCGAGGTTTCTTGCAGCTCACGGCGGCACAGCCCGCTTGCCGTTCGCGCGAGAAAACGATTCGTCCGGTCAGCGGGGAGCCGTTGCTACAGTGGGGGACAGACGTTGAGGGGAAAGCAGCAGAGGACGACCCAGCAGGTTGTGAAGTTGAGGGACGTGTTGGTGGATTGCTGGATCCTGGGGTGGATGAATGGGAGGGATGGTTAACGAGTCTTGACCCGACGCCATTGGCCAGCCGTGGAGTGCGAGGTAGAGTAGAACCAGGGGGGACAGGTAGGGGAGGAGCGACAGGAGGGAAAGCAGAGGGCGAGTGTGATGAATGAGACAGACATGCCATCGGGAGCTCTGCCTCCTTGGTGAGTGTGGTGGCCGTGTCGTGAAGGCCTTTGGCCACGAGGTGGTTCCTGATGAGCAGCAGCAGCTCTTTCTCAGGGAAGGAGATCCTGGACTGAGCGACCACACTGGCCCTCTGCAGCCATGCCAGAGACACGTCCGTACCTATCAGCAGCGGTTTCCCAGAGATCCTCTCTATGAGCTCTGCCGCGAACTTACAAAACTTGACATGTTCGCTGCGTTTGTCCTGGAGCACCGGCTCCTTCATGAGCTGCTGGATGTGTCCGCTGCTGAACAGCGGCAGCTTGCTGATGATCTGTCTGACGGAGCTGGAGCGAGACAGGCCCACCAGAGCTTTACAGGCCAGAGCTCGGATCTGATCTGCATCTGTAATGGGCATCTTCACTGTCAGCAGGGACAGCAGCACCTAGACGACGGACGCAGATGGGAAGTTAAAAACACTGGCTGACAGAACTGTGTCAGAAGTATGGGTGTGTGTTTTTGTGTCATCGTGCCAAAATGTGGTCCTGCAGATACCTACTCTAGCTGGAAATTAACAACCATAACTACACATCAAACACATGATGTGGAGTTATGGTTGGGTGAGGTTCCGTCACATCAATTGATATGTTGCATCAAGTTCTTTTAATGAATAATGAATTATGTAAGTAAGTGATAATGGGGTCAGAAGTCAGACAGAAAAATGTGGCATGTCTGTCATAATGCCTGGCCAAAACACTGAACTCCATCTCTACAGCACCTTTCAAGGCAGCTCCACTGAATTCCGTGTGCAAATGATGTGTGTGTGTTTATGGGTGAATGACAGGCTTTATAAACTGTTTGAAAAAGTGTGCAATGTTCCCAAGTTAAAGCGACTACATTAAATCGAGTCCATTTGCCGCCTGTCACAATGCCCAAATGCGTCCCGAAATTTCAGCCAATGCCACATCTTTAAACATTCTTACAGACTGACGAGACAAAAGACTATAAACTTGGCTTTTGTCAGCGCTTGAAAGAGGTTTTAGCACAGCCTTGAATAAATAAAAATCAGCCAGGCTTTGGTGGCTGGTATAAATTAACATACCTTGATGCCATTGTTGGACTGCACCACGTTCCACATCTTAGTGAGCACACTCTCACTGGCTTTGGTCTGCTGTGGCAGGCGGCGGCGGGGGGTGCCGGCGATGAACTTGCCAATGCTGGACATGCGTTTGTCGGGCGCACAGACGCAGTTGATGACGACCTGCAGAGCCGACTTCTGAATCTCGGCGTCATTTACAAAAACCTCTCCCTCTGCCACTGCCAGGACTATACTCATTCCTGTGAGGGAGAAAAAAACAAAAAACGAACAATTAAATGAAAAACCTTCCAGGAAAATAACACTTGGAGCCGCGCCATCGCTCAGCAGGGCCGGGAACACAGTCGTTATGAGATAAACAAAGATCAAAACACAAAGCTACCGCATGTTATTACTTTCTGTGGAAATCAATACTTATTTGAATTTTCATTGCAGCATATTTACAAAAGGCACTGAACCAGTGCACGATGGACACATTTGCTTGAATAGAATAGTGACAATTGGTTGTATACAAGCATTGTTTTATAAAATGTTCTATATAAAATAAAAACAATCACTTGAGGAAGAGATAAAGATATTTCTAAACCACATTTCAGGAGTGCCTGACAACAACTTATACTAACGTTTTGATGAGACCTACCAACAGTGGAGACAGTAGATCCTCCCTCATCAAGCACAGCGACAGCCTCAGACAACAACAGCTGCGTCTTTGGAACAACTGTGAGGATACTCAGGATGTCAAGGGCATAACGCACAGTATCGCTCCTATGGGGGAACAGGGGAAGAGATAATCACAAGTCATTAAATGTACGGAAGTGCGAGCTGGTCTTAACAATATGTAAAACGGGGAAAGGTATTTGATCAGAATGACTCATACTATACCTGCCATAGTAGGTCCTCCAGTCACAGGCGATGGAGATGAGCTGCAGTAGGAGCTGGACACAAGATAGCTTATGAAAGACCTCTGCTGGCTCCCAGTAAAGTCGCAGTGGGCCGTACTCTATCAGAAACTCCATCATTTCCACCACCTGCTCACGACTGTAGCTGACCGCCTGGCGAAAAAGAATGGAAATTCTATCAACAACTAAAGCGTAAACAGCGCCATGAAATACGGCATCTGTTTAACACAAATTTCCCTCATCCTTTGTCCTCTGCGTACCTTATAGTACGGCTGGGAGTGAATGGGGGCGCCCCCCTCTGTGCGCTGCAGGGACTGCTTCACCTGCTCCACCTTGATTGCCAGATGGGCCTCGAAGTACCTGCGCAGGGCCATGCAGGTGTGCTTGGCCGTCTGCCTGCTGGAGAAAATCTCATCATCACTCAGCCGTGCTCCCTGGTCCTCCGGGTTCAGGATCTCCAATGTGCTAATCTGGAAACAGTCAGATCATATCACATTTTAGCACAAAATCAACGTCTGTTTTGGTGTGATGCAGCACCGACTGCTCAGTTTATCAGCCCTTGAAAGAAATTGTATTTTCATGGTTGAGTTTCCATGGTTACGGTCAGGATCACATGTGGTTTGTCCTACCAGATTGACGAGGCGTCGGAGCCCGTCCTGCCTGTCGAAGAGCTCCAGGACGGCGCGGAAAGAAAAGGAGATGGAGAAGAACATGGTGGCGTGGCAGCAGCCAGACGCATGTGAGCATTCCAGCAGCCACAGCGTGTAACCAACCACATCTGACAGGATGGAGTGGGGCAGCATGCACACCTTGAGAGAAGAGGACACACCAGTGAATGCAAATGAGCACCGCGACTGGAGCCATGTAATACCGACAAAATATACCTAAATATTTTGCACAATTGATAGTTTTAGATACATTTTAAATATGTCCATTGCTCCTTTAACTTAAAAGGGGGCCGATTATGTTTTATACATAATTGCGAAAGATGTTCCACATCAACAGAAGCTCATCTCTCCCATAGAAAACACCGCTCGTGAAATGCCTCGTCAGTAGTGTCGCATTTATTACTGTGACATCACACTACGTCACCATGTCACACATTTGAATAATTAATGTCTAGTGACTCAGCCCTGCATGTAAGAATTGATTTAGCACAGCTGCTCTGTTGGTGTTAGTGGTGCCGGTTGAGGCATGTGTGAGCTGACCAATCAGAGGAGACTGGGGGCTTTAAAGAGACAGAAGCTAAAACAGAGCATTTCACACAGAGGGGGAATACAGAGCTGCAGCACTGAACTGTGTGAAAAAACTGATGTGTTTATTGAGCACTAAGACATGTAAACCTATTCTAGTAGTAACCCTAAACACACTTATTATGATAATGAGCTTAATATCTCTCCTTTCACTCACTAAATTATAAAGTGGTTGTTGGATTCAGTTATAGATACATTTTGAGATGCATCACAATATTGCCATTCCAGAAAATCTCATAGCACAATGCAATGTAATGACACATTACTAATATATTATCACCATGTAAAGCTGCAAGAAATGTTTCGCTGGCATAATTCTGACAATTCTCATTCATTGTGCATATGCATGACGCGTGTCAGTTCCGTACCCTTTCCATGGCGTCCTGGTTATAGGCAAGGTAGTAGAGGCACAGAGACACTCCAGTGGCAGCCATAGACGGCCTGGGGATTTCCAGCAACTTCTGAACTCCTCCGTGAGCCACAAACTCGGCAGCAAACTTTTTGTGCAGCAGCAGTGATGCCAGGTACTGCGAGGAAGAGAGAAAAAAAGTAGAGAAATAAGACTAAAAGGGCTTGACCTCATGTTACGGCAACATGTAGGGTCGACTGCAAAGGATACGCGTTTTTACCTTAAGAGCCTCAAAGGTGAGCTGCACATCGTTGGTCTGCTTTAGATCCATATAATGCATGAGCAGCTCACGAGCGCCCATCTGCATGAACACCGCCAGCAGCTGCAAGTACAATCATCAAGAACAAGTGAATTAGCTTTACTATGGACCCTTTTTAAGGACTAGTTGCTGGAACATAACATAAAAATCCTATTTGTGCCTTCAAGACCGCTTTTTCATAGACAGAATAGACTAATTTTTTTAATCATAATTAATGGAGACTGACATCTGCTGGAGACTCCGTGACAAGACAAGAGGAATACATATTTTTCATAAAATGATAAACAGAGCACAGACACACCTCCTGGTACTCTCCAAGAGGTGTGAGATACTGGAGGATGAGCCGCTGCTCGATCTCTGGGGTCAGGGGATACAGATGATAGTTGTTGCCAATCACCCAGGGGCTCATCTCAGACCAGCTGCTGTTGGAGAGCTCACTGAAGTTCCTCTCTGGCTCTGGCAAAGAGAAATTCAGCTTGTGTTTCGAGGTCCTGCCACTCTCCCTCTCTGCCCTCCTCCTTAGGTACCCGCTGCCATCAGATATGCTTTGGTGTGTAAGCAAACCCGGGGCAGACATGGGCTTCATCATGGTCTTTACGGCCGAGTTGGCGCGGCTGCTCGTCTTATGAGGGGAGCTGAGGCGGAACGAAAGCTCGTTTTCAGGCTCGATGGTCGAGAGAGGTATTCCGCCATCCTCTTCTGGCCCCGCCCCCTGCCTTTCGCCTCCATTCCTGCCCGGCGTGAAGGGCGTCTCTTCAAAGCCTCCGTCAATGGTCTCCTCATCCAAAGGTAGCAGAGGCTCACTCAGGGTCTTCCTGGGGCTCGACCGTTTGATTTCCCTTTTGTTCTCAGCGTCCTTATCCTGAAGCTCGCGCAGCCGATGCAGCATCAAAGGCACCTGTCAGATTGAAGCATGAAAAACAAGTTCATGGAAAGTTGCTCCTTCACACCAATCACTGACCAGGAGTAAATTGCCCCAGTGCTTTGAGGGGTAACACAGTTTTATTAGCCGTAATGCCACCCTGTAGATCACTATTTTCATTGAAATAAAACTGCCACTGACCAAAACAGAGTTCTCCTCCCTGTAGTTGGCTGCGATGTCCTGGTTCTCCATAGCACCGGCCAACAAGCCTGTGGCATAGATTCTAAGGGGCTGCTCTGCCTCCTGAGCCCACTTAAACAGCCTTTCAACTATGCCCTCCTGAGGAGGACAAACACATGGAACGGGTGAATACAAGTGCAGGAACAAAAATAAGGAGCGATAGACCACTCATGATAATTACATTACTGACTTATTGTGCGCATCTTTCAAATTACTGATGTATTGTTGTATGGTTTTATTTATGATTTTATTTAGGATGTTTCAATACTTTTTTCACACTAAAATAAAAATAAGAATGTTTATTGCTCTTTGAAATGCATTGTATGCTCTAATATTAGCATTATATCAGTGTATCAGTTATTTCTGGGACAACATATCATTCAACAAAAGTCGTAACCTCAACAGGTTATTAAGAAAAACACTGAATAGTGTAGTTACTCTGACCTATTCTCACTTTTTGGACAAATAGTATATGATGGCTTGAGATCACCTGTGCAGTTGAAAGAAAATACGTGATACTGTAGAGACTGTTGATACTTCAGATGAACCTTTAAAAGACTTTGTGACTTTAAAAAAAAGAGTCAAGTAACAGTTTATCTTTGTCCTCACATCAACTGTCACAGCGCTGTGGTCAAAGTGTAACTAACTTTCAGGCCGAACTCTGACTCAGCAAACAAAAACGACATGCTTAGATACTGATGGTGCCTCTGGTTCACTACATCAGATGGGGTTGTTAATCAGCAACATTGAATTGTTGATAACGCAGATTCCAAACTACCTGAGTATCTGCCTTTACCTTCTGTCTCTACTCCAAATTCAACTGCTTCGATACCAAAGTCAGCTGTATTTCTTCAAATGCAGCTTTTCTCTTTGCTGTTGTGATGGTTGTGATGGTTATATCAAATTGTTCAACACAATAGTATAACGTAACCATATTCCACTTTTATGCAGAATACGACAATATTCAGAACAAAGATCATGGTTCTGATGAGTGTTTTTTACTGTTTTTGTCCATTCACGGTAAGCTCTGTGTGTTGCCTTGACAACGATGTGCATGGCTAGGGGAGGGATGCAAAAAGAAAATCCCACATTTCTGGTCAGAAGGAGAAACACATCTACTTTTACACATTATGGAAGGACTTGGATATCAACAGGTTGTAGAATATGCACACATTTCACAACAGCAAGGTTGTGTTCGTTCATCGGAGTAGGCACAGCTGCAATGGAATCAGGGTTTTGTCATTCTCTTGACATTAGAAATAACCCACCTTTTCCTGAAAGACAACAGCCGTCTCCAATCCAGGCATGATGTTCTGGAGCAGGCGGCAAGCTGCCGCATTGAGGGAAAATTCTCTGCTGGTCATCACATAGCTATTCACCAGCTAGAAAGTAAAACAGAAAAAAACTTTAATAAATGACATAAATCACCTTGTGATTCACACAAGTTGCCCTTTATTTGGCCTGAAAACAGTCTTCAATCAGTCCATCCATTCTCACCGTGTTCATGAAGTCATCATTCTTGAAGAGGATCTTGAGCAGGTGCCCCAACACACACTCAGGATCAGCTCTCCCTAGTGGCCAGGAGGGAAATGTCAAAAACAAACACAACACTTCAAATCCCTGTTAATCTTGCCACTATTTCTTCTAAATTACTATCTTTTCTTTTCATACCAGGATGCCGATCGTCAAAAGGGTCCGGGTCGGCTTTGTGGTACTCCTCCGTCTCCTTCTCGACAAGCTCGGAGATCCTTAAAGTCAAAGCGCAACAACACATTTACCACCTTTAAGTCACACCCGGCAGAACACAGCATGCGAAACTAACTTTGCATCAAACCAAGAGGGCGTGACCACTGACTTGGTGAGGATGTTAACCAGCTCCTGTGTGCTGCCTTGTTGCTCCCTCTCCCACTGTTCCAGTAGAGCAGTCAGCTCTGCCTTGGAGTCCACACTGGCAGACGCCGACGCCATAGCGCAGCCTGTGAAGATGGCACGTGCTTAATATTCATTCACATAGCTTTGATTCTGTTTGATACTGATTTTGTATCAAAAAATGGCAAGATGAGAAGACAACAAAGAGGGCTCAACAGGTTTACTGAACAATTAGTGAAGTGACATCTGCATTTTGATCCATGGAAAAGACTTTGATAAAAAGGGTCAAAAATTGTGGTTGACAGTGCACTCGATGCATTTGATGACTCTGGCGTCTGTGCGATATCTAATGCCAGTGCAGGATGTGAGACTGAGTCAGCCAGAACGGTCGGTCAGCAATTACATGGAGAGAGAGATATTATAGTAAGGCTGCAGTGCATAAACCACTCATTACAAAAGATGAATGCACATTTGAGAGTGGTCACTCAAAAGATATTATGGAGTCAGATCCTGCACCATATTGGTGTTCACCAGAGAGAACAGTACAGGACTTAATGCCCCCCACAGTGAGGCGATCTGAAGGCTCTGTTTACGGTTTGGGTCCATCGGGTGCACTTAAGAGGGAAGGCTAACTGCAAATCTATACAAAGCTGTTTTGAGTAATCACCTTTACCCTGCGATAAAACATTTCTATCCATATGATGGAGGAGCTTTCTCACAGGATGAATATGCCCCCCATCCACTGGACATCAGAGCTCGCCGAATACTTTAGTGAGAAAACAAATTGATCGCATTCCTTTGGCTTTAATTTCAACCCAACTCAACACCTACGGTAGCTTTTTGTTAGATGGTCAAGACACAACATGAGAGAGTATGCTTTTTAATGCCCTGACTTATAGAATCAATGCTAAGGAGCCCAACATCTTAATACATTTCGCTAAGGTCGGCTGAACAAAGAGCGAAGCAGTAGTTTCGCTCTGTCGCTTCTCAAAACGTGCGTGTGTGTTTGTGCGTGGGCGTGTGCGTGTGTGTGTGTGTGTGTGTGTGTCTGTGTGTGCAGGTGCAGCAGCCCCTCCAGGGACAACAACTGTCAAACACGCAGGACTATGACTTTACAAGTTAGCATTCAGAGTAACACATCTTAGCATCTTTTCTGATAGTATGGGGGACTGCACTCTCTGCTCTAACAGTCTGTGTGTCTCCCTACATCAACTCACTGCTGATACTCACTGTGACAAACTCGAGATACTGCCTGTTGCGATATTTGGCTAACGTTAGCTAGCCTGTGGCTAAACAAGGAAGCTGGTCTATTTAGCTTGCTAGCGACACACGCATCCTGAATGTCCAGTGCTTTAGCTCACATTAAGCCTGGGCTGTCCAGACACGCGTGGGGCATTACTTCAGATTCAATGAATACTCGAACCTGCCTGTACATGTAGCCCAGCACTGAGGTACTAGCTTGCAGCCTCACAGGTAGACCTGGCTACTAAGTTAGCATGCTAACTTTACCTCGTTGTTCCGCTCAGTTCTTCTCCCGTTTAAGCAGATTGACCGAGACTCGTATCCACAGATTCCAGTCCAAACTCGATCACTTCCAGGTGAGTATTTGCGTATCGATCTCCGTTTCACAGCAAATGCTGAATTTGCTTTATTGTAGCTTTGTGTCCACGGTTTATTATCATTATGGCGAACACGTTCCACACGTCATCACGCAAGCGACGGACCACTTTTAATGACGTGACAACTCAACAGCCAAAACATTGCGAAATACCAATTTATTCTAGTAACTGATTCATGGCAAAGCAGGTGTTCCACGTTTTGGTCTTTCAAGATCATACACATTTTATAAAAGATTTACAGTTAGATAAAAACAATTACTTGTGCCGTGAGAGCAAATGGATAACTTTCAAATATACATTAGTAATATAAAAATCATGGTGCAAAAAAATATAGTTCAGTTTCATGTAGTAGTTTTTTTTTACAGAAGACAAAAAATTACTGCTGTCATATTAAGAGAGAAGGGTTCAGGATTCAGGGACTATAGTATGATTATGGTTTATATAATATCAGTAAGCAGTTCTTTTCTGCAGTGCATGCATACAAATGGTAATGACAATATAAATGACTTTATATCCACTAATAATCTTTTAGCAGTTAGTCAAAGGTAAACAGACTTTTTTGTGTATTCTTTAAGTTCATCTGTGAAATGCTATTGTTTAACTTCTGAACATATTAAGATCAAAATTTCCCACATGTCAGAAAAAAAACTCCCAGCTAATCAGTAAAACTGAGCGGTTTAGCGATCCAATGGTATGGAAAGTAAAAACCTTCATACACATACATTGCAATTACATCACAGTGCAGCAGCAGGTAGCGGGATAGTTATCTGCATCAACTTTGAACTCATTGCCGTAAACGAAGTAAAGGTGTGATTTCCCTTTCCATGTGTAGGTCACCTTGGTGACGGGGATCAGCTCTATGGTTTGCCGCTGCAGACAAACAGAGCAGACATGAGCATGTTACAAACACAAAACTAAGCTTTCTTATCCTTTAACCAGTGGTGGATCAAGTATATTTACTCAACTACTACTATACTGTCCAATTTTGTGGTACTTGTACCTAACTTGTGTCTTTCTATTTTATGCTACCAAATACTTAATCTCTATTTCATGTTGGAGACAAATATTCTACCTTTTACTACATTTCTTTGACAACTTAAGTTCCATTGCAGGTTCAGATTTTTACTACAAAATATAAATCAACTGATAAATTATGATCAGGTTGAGCTACTCAGCAGGTTGTAGCTGAAATAAGCTCTACCCTTACCGGCTGCTAAATTAATGACACTGACACTAATCCCTTAATATTTATTTATTTTTCGAAAATGAGCTATTATACATAATGAGTACTTTTACTTAGGTACTTTAAGGATATTTTAATTCTAAAAATTGATGTACTTCTACTAAGGTAAGGTTAAAATTGCAGAACTTTTAATTGTAACCAAATTATTTTCAAACTCTTAATACTTACTCTAGGTAAAAGACCTGAGTACTTCTTCCACCACTGCCATCAACAAAATATTACTGTAAATCTAAATAGTACCTGTTGTAGAATGCGGGATGACTGGGAGAATCTGCCCTGGTGTTCATTGACAAGGCGCTGTGAAGCATTCACCACTACGGGGTCTGGGAAGCCCATCACTGGGTACACCTGCACAGGGTTATCAGGAAAATATGAATCAGTGCTGAATCACCATTACTGTTGATGAAGTTCATTTACTGGTTGACTGATCAAGCAAGTAGGGTTGAGCAAGCATGAGATTTTCATGGTACGATAACAATCTCTGAAAATATCACAGTTTTACAGCATTATACAATTATTATCATTGTGGTGATCAATTACAATGACCATTAATGGGACAAAAGCAAAAATTCAATACCATAGATAGGAAAATGTACATGGTATGATAATCCTAAACGTTCATACCACAGTATACCTCGAAACCGGTAAAGTGCTGCAACCATGCAAGCAAGACAACAAAAGTTGTGTTAGGTGAGGGGATGCTAATAAAGATTTTTACACAAACAGTTGTGACCTTTTATGATAAGGTGAACATAATTGGGCCTAACACAGTGTCTACACAGTAAAGGTGCGGTTTAATTTATCAAAAATATAGTGAAAAAAGCGTGTCAGTTGCTGCAGTATCACTCCTCCATCTCAAAGACAGCATTCAGTTGTGATGTTCCTGTGTGGTCAACCACATTTTGAAACCCAAAAGCACACAACAGCTTTCGTATTTGACTTTAAGCCGAGAGAGACGCTTCAGATCACAGTTAACACTGTCAAGCAAGGTAAAGGTGTTAATGTGAGCTGTGCAAACCACTCACTTTATTAAATCTTGGCTGAAATGCATTCTGTATTCACCGTCTGTCAGCCTATTGTATAGATATTCAGAAGAAGGTACGTGTGGAACAAATGCACCGCTAAAAAAGCTGAGCAATTTATGTGTTCTTATATAAATTTTCCCATTCCTTTGTATTGCGCCCCCTGAGAAAGTGAGAAACGTACCATGTACTGAGAGTCTCTGAAAAGCTCCTTCCCAGACACCTTGCTGAGGTTGTCCAGCTGCAGTCCGCTCGACTGTTCCACAACATAGTCTTCAGAGTGGTTGGTCCTGAAAACAGTTTATGCACTTTAATTTTTTTACAACTGTTACACAAGAATTAAAGGTACAAAATAACAATAAATGTTGATCTTCAGATAAAGACATTGTTGAAAGATAAACAACATTAAGGAAGTAGCACCATTTGATGGTGAGGTTGATGTAGACCAGAAGCTGTTGTTTTCCTCGACATGTGCCACATTGCTTCGATCCTTGTCCATGGCAGTGGCTGCAACTACAAACGGAATAATGTTTAATAACCATCTGTATCTTTTAGGAGAATCACAAACTGTACTGACCGTGTCAAGTGTACTGAAGTAGAACGGCTAACGCTTACTTTTCCCTCCCTCTGCCACTGCAGTGGTGGCATCGATCCTCTCCGTGGCGGTAACCAGACCCATTGCACACCCAACAAACTTTCTAATGGAAGCAAGAAAAGAAATAAATATAATCAGATGATCCCACTTAAGGTTTTAATGAAATCATTTACATAAATACAAATCTGTGGAGATGACTTACATTACCAGCACCGGCACAGTCTTTGCAAGGTTTTCTCCCCATCCCTACACAAACGTGGCAGCCCTGTGTAAAAAATGTATCATCAGGAAAAATCTGTAAAAGCATTTGTGAGAGCTTTTTTCTTCTCCAACCATGTGTTATATGTTTTACCTTCATGGATGATGTGTAGGGAACCTTGATGGTCTGTTTGCTATCCATAAAAAAACTGGGGGCTTGGGCAGGAATATCCCAAGGCCCTGGAGGTGACTGGGCGTAGGCATCCACTGGCTGGCCTGATCCAGATAAATCAACATGTTAGATTATCAGTAAGACTTACAGCAGAACTCATGCAACTGATGCACGGTGACGGAGTAACAGCACTGTACCGTTGTACGGCTCGTGACTCCACTCTGTAGATCTCGATTCAGTGAAGGTTTCCAGGCGATACTAAAACAAAGCAGGGGGGGGGCAGAAAAGAAACAAGATTCATTTTCTTCTTCTATCTGGTGATATTAAATGATCCACAGTCATTTACTGCGGTTGGTTTTCCAGGAAGCGTGAAGGTGAACTTGGAGGTTTTTTCCAAACATGCGCACGTGAACAGACCGCCTCTTACCCTGTAGGTATTGAATGCCTCCATGCTGGTGATCACGCCATCCTTCGCTGGTGCCGAGCTGTAGCAGCACTTGCTGGAGGCAAACAGGGCAAAAGCCTCCCGGGCAGTGTCTTCACTTATAGATGGGATACTGTCAGCGGCGAGAGGGAAGGGGAGTGAGATAAGGAAGTATCATGCAAGGTAATCTTTTAAGAGGAAGTGTGAGTTTCCCCAGCGCATGGAAGTGCTTGGATTGCATTAATCCTAAAATGCAGTACAGGAAATGTTTTGTAATTTACTTAGCAGCTGGGTGGAAGAAAAATGAAACGAAGATTGAGCCTTACTTCCAGCTTGGTTGCTCAGGTCCCGGTGTAGGCTGAGGGGCCGGGTACGCAGGCATCGGAGGGGGAAGATATCCACCTACAGCAGATTGGAAAGTTGATTGTGTTGTTTACATTTTTTATGCAAAGAGCAATCATTCCTGATGTATGTACGCTCAGTGGCCACTTTATTAATGGTAAACCTGGGGTTTATGGGTTCGGTTTCTTGCTCAAGGACACTTTGACATGCAGCTAGGGGGAGCCGGGATTCGAACCAACAACCATCCGATTACTAGATGATGATGAGCTTCAGTCAAACTGGAATTAATATATTATTTCTGCACATGCGCACCACATGTGGGGGTAAAATTAGGTGATGTTGCTTCCCACTGGGACAGACACGCAGCGGTAGCAAAACAGAATTTTAAGGCTCTTAAAAGATTGAAGGATTGTTGAACTCCGAGTTGGTCAAAAAAGTTGTTGAAACGAAACAGGCACCCAAATATTGTTCCCGAGACTTGATGTGACTCCATCTTGAAAATGTTGTTAACAGGTGGAGCAAAGGACAGAATGAATTATCTGAACTTTCTAAATAAACTTCTTCATCTATGATCTCCACGACCTGCTTCATCTCAAGGCTCCTCCAACTGCTCTGTGACAAGGATCGTTATTTCAAGTCTTTCCTCCCCACTGCCATAAAACTTTACGCTGGCGCTATGAGCAGGGGGTGAAGACCCGAATGCTCTTATTTTGTACATTTTAGCTTTACAGTCAAATTCTATTCCATTTATGCTATCTGTCCCTGTTTAACCTAGCAGTGTGGCATGTTGTGTTATTTTTACCATTCTTGTGTTTTATACTGTGTGTTAACCCTTCCTTACTACTGCTAAAAAAAACTGTATACATAACTCATTTCACATTTTTGGTTTGCACTGACTGGGCAATACTCATACTCATATTAATTATTTATTAATAACAATACACTGACCACACTGCTTATAATTACACTGTTTATATTTGTACATGTTATGTATGTACAATTCTGTGTCTATTTCTGCTCTAGCCCTTCTTCTTGCCTTTTTGTTCGTTTGTTTTTTACTATTATTACTGTTTATTGTTATACTGAACAGTCTTTTGGTTGCTGTGACGCACAAATTTCCCCGTTTGCGGGACAAAGAAAAGGAATTTCTGGAGTTTTTGTGATCTTATGTGAATTGCTCCTGCGACAGTGAAATTCCCCCTGTGGATAAATAAAGTCATGTCAATCAGAATGACTTCATTTGGATGAGGAAATGTAACTGTGTAACCACAGCTACCGTAAGAGAGAGTTCATGCTGCAGTAGGCCTACTAAATACTGTACCTCCTCCTCCCGCCACTGTTCCTTCGTACCCAGGCATGTTGTCAAACATGCTGGCCGGAGGAGCGCTGGGGCCCTGGGAATCTGCAGCGGGTGGGGCGAACATTGCTATAAGAAACCAGAAGAACCAGTTGAGTCTTGTGTGCGGATGAAGACTTTTACAGCTTAAATCTTGATAAGTTTTAATGTATTACACAAACAAATAACAACAGCTGGTGGCTCTCGTGAGCATCCCTTCATCTTTACAGTACAACCAGATAGATTGTTCGGTCCCCAACATGTTTCTACACGACAACACCTGAACATACATATCTTATCGGGTGTGACTGACTTACCTTGCCCCTCCGCGTTATCCATTTTGAGACGTTTTACAGATACACTCAGCACACTCACACAAACACACACACACACACACACTCACACACGTTTAGTTCCCCGAACGAACACTGTAACTATAAAAAAGAGTGGAAGCGTACACACACACAAACACACACACACACCCCTCCACTGCCAGCCACCACCGCTCTGTCAGCAGCCTCAGGTAACCCTCACGTCAAGATGACGTCACTCAACTGTGTCCACTGTACTCGCGGCTCTGACGGAAGCGTGTGATTGAACGTTTTTCATTGCGTCCACGAAAAAGCAACACGGCCCAGGATTAAAAAAAAAAAAACTTTACACAAACACACATACACTAAAAAAAATCCATGGGTCCTACCTGGTGCCCCCGCCGCTGCCGGGACATAACCGGGATTTGCGACTCCATAAGTCCGGTCCTGGTGGCTGCAAGTAACGGAAAACGAAAGTTAAGAAAGTGGAGCGGAAAAACCAAACGCCAAGTTTGGAGTAAAATCCACAACAGGCGACGCTCACCTTAATAAAGGTCGGTGCTCCATGTCAAAAGTACCAAACAAGGAAACACAACCCGTCCAAGCTCTTTATACGTGCCTGCTCTAATCACGATATCACGAATATAACCAAGCATCATGTGACTGTAGACAAATCATTTACCTTTTATCACACCCCACCCCGCTGTGCAGCATGTCTGTCTGTCTGTCAGTCAGCTCCCGCCTCCTCTTCTTAAAAAAGGAACAAGATTTGACTTTTTGTCGTGTTTTTTATGTTTGTTCAGCTTGAGAGCTCACACATAAAAAAATGCCTATTTTATGGCAGCTACTCAACCAGTTTGGGGAAGTCAGGAGCCCCCTCCCCAAAAAGACCTCCGTTCAGGAAGTGCGCACAAATGATAGATCAGAAAAACACATCAGAACGGGGGTACGGGGGAGGGGTACACATCTGCGCATGACTTAAAACATCTTAATATATAATCAACTGTTAGTCAACAATAGACACTACGAGATTCGTGTTGTGTTATTAAGAATGTATAGAGATAGACCTGTACAGTCCGGTGGAAGTATCTGAAAGTGCTGTACTACGATCTTACGCTCATAAAATACAATACCCATAAGCCTTTGCGACACTCACGGAAGTCCTTTTCTTTCCTTCCGCCGTTGCTGAAGTCCCTTTTGGATTTACATCGGCGGGTGAGTCCATACAATCTACGCTCATCCGCGAAATTTATGCCATTATTTGATCATCTTGATATGATTAATCAATCTTAGACGTCCACTGTACAGATGTTAGATGAAATTGGCCATGTTATCATATAAAATCGTCTTTAATGACTTTCTGAAACGAGGGGCTGCGCTGAAAGGCGCTCACTGCTTGCTAGCGCTCTCCCCGTGAAATGGAGTTGCAGTATCGCGTAAAGGCCCGCTGTACAGTGTGGCATACAGACAGATATTGAGAAATAAACAACAACAGTTGCCAACTTTAATCTTGTGAAATTTGTGTATCTGTTCATAACATGCTGTTGGAGCTCAGTGTATGTGATAGAGTAGCATGGCTATCAAGCTAGCTAAACATTGACTGCATCGCTAGCTAGCTGACTTTGGCTAACACGTTTACCTGGAGGCTCACTCAACAGACACCGTGTACAACTTAGTTGTTTCGCTGCTGTTAGTCGCATGCTTCGTAACAGTTAATTCACGTAAAGCCTGTCAATAAATGTGGCATTTAACTAAGTGCCGGTACAGAAACGGTTGTCTGCTCACCTGTGGATATTAGTTTGCCTTTAAATTGCTATTAGCATGTAGCACGTTGTAGTGTAAAGCTGCAGTTGTGTAGCTGACATGATCATGTCTATTTGGTTGTAATTGAAGTTTTATTTTTCTGTCCTCAGTCACCATGGCAGCCATCAGGCCCCTCACGAAACCCAAGATTGTCAAGAAGCGGACCAAGAAGTTTATCCGCCACCAGTCTGACCGATATGTCAAGATTGCGGTAAGAGGCTGCATGACATGCTACATCTTCAGCAGAGTCACTACCCTGCTTTTTCCTCAAAGGTTGAACTAATCCATGAACATGTTTTCATATCTCCAACAGAAAAACTGGCGTAAGCCCAGAGGTATTGACAACAGGGTGCGCAGGCGGTTCAAGGGACAGATGCTGATGCCAAACATTGGTTATGGTAGCAACAAGAAGACCAAGTACATGCTGCCCACTGGCTTCAAGAAGTTCCTGGTCCACAATGTCAAGGAGCTCGAGGTCCTGATGATGAGCAACAAGTGAGTAGTTTATGTAGATTTCTTTTCACTACATAACAAACTTAATGGTGTCAGACATGCACATGGTTTGCTAGATTTCGAGATACTTTCTCCGACTTTTGTGGCCAATGAATGGAATTGAAAAGCTCATATGTTTTGACTAAAGCTTTCATAGAGATCTATTCAATATTCTATACATTTTAAATGGATTGACTGGCATTCTTGACTAAAAGAGGCATTTTTACTTTTGGGGTGTGATGTTACTATTGGGTTTTCCACATGTAGTTAATCGGTGCCATGGCTACATAGTCCTTTACTTCTAGTCCAGTATTGTGGTGGTGACAGAAGTCCCAGCTCTCAAAAACCTCAGCAAGACCACCAACATCTGTCAACCCCCAGGATTGAATGGGTGAACTGACAGACAGCAAAGCTTAAACTGTTATCAGTCATAATTGTGACATATGTCCATTTAGGACTGTTACATTTAGTGTGTGTGTGTGTTCTTAAATGTCTTGAATTTTATATAAGACATACTGGGTATTAAAAGTCGATGGATAAAACTCAGATTATTCATTTGATTTTATCCACCCTGTAATTTATGTTTATGAAAATGAGCCACCCTGCATGACGGTACACATTTATGATCTTATCCTTAAGCCTGCCATTGAACTCAATACTAATACTCTTCACTCTTTATTTGCACTTACCTGTTGGCAACATGAAGGCTATCAAACTCACTCTAATAATCATGCCTCTGCATGGGACCACATATACGCCCCATAACGTCATACTTGCCTGTGTTGATTGAATAAGAAATTGAGGATTTGTCCAACAACCTCTTACATTATCTTTAAAAAGCATGACATTTAAGTGTCTGGTACCTGTTGACACCCTGTATTACACTGAGTAACAAGAGTAAATACAGAAGGCTCTTATCTGTAAGCACGTAGAAGCATCCAAAACCCTGTATCAAAAGCCCCCTGTGTAGAAGTTGAAAATGTCCTTGTGAATGTCCGTCACTTGATATCTGATGAAAACAGTCAGAATTGTGAATGCTTGCCGAGTCTCATGTGACAGATATATGGCCTATACAATAAAAGCACAAACTTGCATGAGGAAGTTAAACATCAGTTGATCTATTTGAAAAGCTGGCTTCCCTCCAAACTGTGACTTGAGACCAAGAAGTTTTTTCAGATTGTTTGAAATGGTTTGCTGCTAGGTAAAGGACGGATGAATTGATTCAAATGTTTCGGTTGAACCGTGTGCAAGGTTTACCCGCTACATCAACTCACTTAGCTAGTTGTTTTAACACACTCACCTGTTAATTTCCTTCTGGTTTTTAGATTATCTGTTTTCCATCGCAATTTGAGCAGCCAGTCACTATCATTGAGCACATGTTGGATATGCTGGTGTGATTAATCATGTGTTACTGTTTAGCCACAATACAATAAGCTCAATCTAATCATCTCAAGTTAAAGAAAAGTCAAACCTTAGCAGAAATTTAGCTCACTAAGCTCCTTTACGAACAGACTTGAATCATTGAATCATCTGCAAGTCCAGTTGAATCCAGATTCGGTGGCATAGATTTTGAGTTAAACTGATGTCATATCAATAGTTCAGATAACATGTGCAGTATTGATGGTTGTCTCTTTCTTCCACCTTTTTATTAATTAGTGTTTGGGCGAGTGGGAACACCTTTGTGGAAACTTGGGAAACCAGCTCAAGGTTTTTCCTTTCTCTAGTTTGAGTCACATGCAGCGACTCCTTAGTAATAATCATCCTCAGTATTAATCATTGGTTGCATAATATTAGTAGGTTGGGTGCTCGACCATTGTCACTTTGGGTAGAGTCACTTTTGTTTGTCACGCTGTCCTGACTGACTTCACTAGCATGTTTTGGCAAGTAATTATTATCGTGGCTGTTTGGGCCCTATTTAGAAGTGACCAAGTGATTCAGAACACGATTGTTCATTAACTATACATTTTAATCTTTACAATACAGAAAAACATTCTTGAATTGTTTCTGCAAACAAAGAGCGTCCTCATCTCAGAATTAAAATTGTCTAACAAAGCGACAGGAAACTTTTGAGATGAATTGGGCTACATGATTCGCAGGCTGCAGGAATAAATGTGACACAACACGTTATCATTAACTTGATGTTTTTCCTCTGTCTCTCTAAGGACTCACTGTGCTGAGATCGCCCACAACGTGTCCTCCAAGAACAGGAAACTGATCGTGGAGAGGGCAGCTCAGCTGGCCATCAAGATCACCAACCCCAACGCCAGGCTCAGGAGCGAGGAGAACGAATAAACTGTTTCTTCACAATAAATGTTTGAAAATAGGAACTTGCTTGTGGATCATTTTTCTGCTTTAACAGGGTTGTTGCACATGTTTGGCAAATATTATAAATATGAAACTTATATTTTCACATCTGAAAGTTTTGAAACTAGAAATACCTTTTTTATGGATGAGAGGGGCGAGGGGGAAATAGCTTTAAAGCTCTCTGGTGGTTGGGAAATGTTTGAGTTAGAATTAGATCTTCAATGATTTCAGAAAATATGGTTTAATGGTATGTAGTAGACATTACTATTATAATTGGCATGTCCAATGACCCTTAAAAGAATGAAAACAAGTTTGTCTTTTTTGGTAGAACAAGTCCTTCTGTTATCTACAAAATACCTGTGTTAAAAAAAAAAGTACCCTTAAATCATTGAGTAAAGGTGAAGATATTGTGTTGAAGTATCATCTTGGTAAAAGTCACCCAAAATAGAGGTTGCTGATATTAAATGGACTCAAAAGTATATCATACTGTGGTTTGACCTGATAACCAGATTTGATGTAAAGCATTTTTTTTTCTAAATGCTTGTTTCTATTTTGAGTAAAAGTACTTATGCATGCATCACTACAGTATATAACGTCCCAATAATATAAAGTTAATGTAGGGTAGAAAAGATATTTTTACTAAGACTTGCATAGTACAGTCAATAACCCTCAGTGAGCAAATGTGCATGGAGTGATAACTGTCAGCTTTCATACCACAGTATACAGCTGCACCTCAGGACCCAGTGACAGAAATGTTTTGAGTTTTCAAGTCGGTTTCTGACCCTCATTGAAACTAGTAACACGTGGACGGAAATCTAACTTTTAAGACAGGTGTATGAACAGGTGACCAGGGAGTTATAAATAGGTTTTCATTGAGGCCGTGATACTTCAGGGACTAAAGCTGCTTTCACATGGGTGCGTAGGTGTCAAAACAGTACAGAAATACTCTCATGCGACTGAGTCTCTGTAGAGCCAGCTGTATTCACCCGTGGGTAGACGGGGTCATTCCTTACCTCCTTCCAGATGACTGGACACTGCAGCAGAACAAAAGGGGCAGGACGCCCGAAGAAGAGTGTTGACCCACATTGTAAATGGAGGAGGACGTACCTTTATTTAAACACTGTTTTCTTTCCAAGATGTGATCTGGGGTAGCTTTTGTATGAGAGCATGCTTTTACAGTTGGGCTCCATTCATTCATTTACTTTTACCAAAATGATTCCAGGTCGTCAGATTCGTAAGCTTTGGGTATGTCTGCAAAGGGGAATCATGAGTGCATAATATCAGTCTGGACATTTGAATAAAGACAAAATGAACTCTTAGGTCATTTGTAACCTATCCATTGAAATTGATGCAGCTGAAGTTAACTGACTAATGGATCAGATTCCTAAAGCTCTGGATCCTATATTTCTTACAATACTTTGTCTTAATGTCTCTGACTCGACACTGATGTTCACACCTGACACATATCAATTACAACTACTAAAAAACAATTTTCATGGTGAAAATAAAGCACACTTACTCAGGCACTGTATTGAAATACAATTTTGAGGTACTAACTTGAAGTATTTTCATTTCACATTTCTTTCGTCGTATTATACTTTGAGAGACATCATTACTTTGCAGATTAAGATCCTACATACAAAACATGAAACAACTACTTCATCATGATACAAAAAAATAAATGAATTAACCAAAAGCACAGTTAAAGTAGTTCAATCTATAACTCAACTGCTGCTGATAAGGTAAATGACCAGTAAGACTGAATACATCAAGAACTTAGTTGATAATATATATTTTTTAATTTCTCTTTAGCCTTTTTGTGATTTTCGTGACAGGACAAACAAAAGGAAACAAGGGGACCACATGCAGTAAAGGGTCACAGGTCAACATCAGACCCGGGCCCCTGTGGCGAGGACACAGCCTCTCTGTACGCGGAGCATACGCTCGACCAACTGAACCACTGGTGTTGCCCTGGTTGATAATATTTGTGTACTTTTGCTGAAGTAAAACCTTGTCTGTAGGACTAGCAACAGAGTAGAATTTACTGAGCAGGGCTCCACCTCTGACTCTGTCCATGGGTCATTATACATCCCTTGGACCCGCTCCATCTGTAGATACAAGAGGCTCATTCTGAGGCAATGAAAACACAACTATGCTTAGTTTCACGTGGTCATATTCTGATGACCACATGGTAATATTATATTTCATTTCTGCCAAATGATCCCTCTAAATGCACTTAAATAAGGTTATAATAAGATGAGCTAAGATTGGACTGGCAGACTTGTAATAACAGACCATAAGGAAGGCAGCTCGCAGTCTCCTCCCCAGGTTTTGGACTAATAGAAAGGAGTCACTTTGGCATTATGTACCAGCATGCTTAGACAAATCCACAGCTGGCAGTCTGATGCGTAACACCAATAAATTATATAAAATGTTTAACAAAAGTTGCTGGCTTGTAAGGGCCAGCTTACATTGTAAAGGATGTTCAGAGGCGGTTCCCTGCAGAGAAAGTTTCCATTCCGTTCTGGCAGGCAAGCTGTGCCCCACAGCCCTGAGCCCTCTGCCATCTGTTCCTGTAAAACTGACATTGCCAGGGATGCAAAAAAAAAAAGAACACACACAACATTTATTTAGCCAGTCAGCTTGTGGCTGTTTGGAACTAAAGGAAGTAAATTACGAATGAGGTTTGGGGAAGAAACGGGCACGAGTGTTGGTTTTTATAAAAACTAACACCTGTTTTCTGGAGTGGCTTGGAGAGGACTCACCTGAAAGGACTGGAAGTTCTCCAGAGAGGGAGGAGAACATGGAAACAGCAGGACAGGCAGAGACTGCAATGTCTCCGAGATGGTGAGAGCGTCAGGAAGGGGACAGAGCCTGTTTTTTTCCTTGCCACCGGTCAGAAAATGAACATGTCAGCAAGGGTGGTGTTCGGAAAGGGGCGCCTGGCTCCCAAGCAGCTCTCCTTCGCTTTCCCTCAGACAGATTCCCTGAGGAAAGGCAGCCGGTCAACGGGAGGAAAGAGGAGGATGTTCTCTTTTTCTCTCAGATGTCGACTGGGCATCATCAGAGGGAGAACCAAAGGTAAAGCAAACGTGTCTTCTTGTGTTTTTTTTTTTTTGTGTGAAATTGTAGAACAAAACATGTAAGATTTCAAAGCAATATTAGAGAAGTAGAGTTTTGTTGTTTATCACTAATGAATTCCTTCCTAAATCTCACCAATTTGCTTGTATTACCTGAATTCATTCAATTCAAGTGTTGGTGTGTGTGTGTGTGTGTGTGTGTGTGTGCAGCAGACACACACACACACAGCATTCGCCTGACTGAAATCTGTTTTTTATTTGACAGACCTTAAAGGTGAACACTCCAGCGTGAGGGCGTGTGACACATCCTTACCCTCTGGCTCTTTTTTTTTTTGTCACACAGCTGATCTGTGCTGGCTGACAAACGAGTTAGTCATTTTGCTTTTCAGACCCTCGCATGCAACTGGATGGGATCACCATGAGATGGCAGTGTGGTCAAATTCGATTGAGGAGGGAGCGGGTTCAGATCCAGGCCCCTCAGCCTGGAATAAGCGCTTCGTCTGTGTGTAATGAAGATGTGGGTTACTCTCAGAGGGATTATTTTCTCGAATAATGTGGTGAATCATTGGAAAAATGTACAAAGGAGGACTAATGGGTGAGAGCAGTCGCAGGTCATCACATTTTGGAGATGGTTAAAGGCGCAATATGTGAGAATTTGAGTTGGAAATCTTCACTAAAAATGATCAACACTGTGAATAGATAACAGTTTGACATTTTCTGACGTAAGCATGCTAACCAGCTAATCCCCGAAGGCCCCAGTCTGGACGGTTAGCTACAAGGCTAACAGAGCTAGCTAGCTAACTTTTTTGTGGGTATGAATTCAAAAGCTGTGTGATACTTACATATTGCACCTTTAAATACTTAGCCTTTCTTTTCCAGTTTCTGTGGCAAGGTCACCGCAAAGATTCTGCTTTCTTTATCTACTACCAGCATTATATCTCACTCTACATCAATAATGTTGATATCTGGTCGAGAGGAAGAGCAAAAGAGTCCATTTTTATTATAACTGAGCGTTTTGCCGCCGAGTTCCCAGAGGTTTTTTTTTGTTTTTTATCAGTCCAACACACTGCTCCGCCTCCCGCCTCTCTGTATTCTGTTGGAAATTAATTAGTCTCGCTCTGAAAGACTATGCACATTGTAAATGGGGTATTAAGGACAGAAGTCTCAAAGGAAATTATCTACACCGAGGAGTATTGTGTCCACTGGAATAGCTGACTAATTAGGCTCTTTGCAACAGCCAGTGGAAACATGGAAGAAAAAAAAGTGTTTGTTTGTAATCACTTTACGCATCTGTAGAATAGGCAGTTGTGGATTAGAGGGTTTGATTTCACATGGTGAGTTTCCGAACTTGTGCTGTGTGGTCATGCGGTTGTTGTCCCAGCCTGCAAAGCCTCAGCGAAGACAACAATTTGTCTGCGGCGACCAGAACAAATGAAGCGGAAGAGGTGCAGAGGGGCTGCCAGTGAGGCCCGCGGAGGGTGTTTGTTGTTGGTGGGGGTCAGGAAGTGGCAGGCGTCGAGGCTTGTGCGCAAGACAAATGGTCAGGCAGGTGTGGCGGCGGGTCAGTCGGCAGACCCGTGAGTCCCTCCGTGTCTGGATGGAGGCCTCTTTTACCCTCCCGTGGGCGAGATGCTTCGGAGTGAAGTGAGTTTCAATATTCACACATTCACACAAGGGTTCTTATTTGTAGTGTTTTGCGTATGTGTGACATGTTCTACAATCTGTCACGGCCTCGCGCTCTACAGCCGCACTTTTTATGAATAACACCGTGGTGTGTTCACGAGCAGGCAGCTGTTCTTGTGCAAGATTTTTTGCATATGCATTTTCCATTACGCGCCTGTCACTGCAAGATAGACTAACAGATCCAGGCTCTTTATAACGGGCGCAGTCTGTGTATGTGAGAAAAAACGTGACCGTGTGCAAGGCTCAGTCTGACAATGGATGTGCAGGTGGTGTTAATTGTGCTGAGAGTTGAGTGTGTGCAGTTTTGTCGTGTCTAATCTCAGCATGTGTGTGTGTGTGTCTGTGTATGTGTGTGGGTGGGTTTGAGGATGTGCAGAAGAGGGGTGTTTGACTTGGTGGGAAATGGATAAAGTGTGTGTGTGCGTATGTTTGAGTGCGCAGGGGGAGGGAGTGACTATCGTGTGTGCCTGCCTCACTGAACCCCTCTGGCAGCGGGAGAGAGAGAGAGAGAGAGAGAGCAGACACTCGCACTCCAGCTCTGTATGAGAGCGAGAGAGAGAGAGAGAGGCAGGCTGTGCTGTGTGTGAGCTCATGTGAGTGTGTGAACAGGGGGGATGAAAGACCCTCTGGAAAAGGACGAATGATTAGTAAGAACAGCTCAAAAATGGAGCCACGGCGAGATTGGCCAGGACAGGACATGACCCACTGCTCTGCCCGCTTTGGATTTTTATGGAAAAACACATCTTTGTAGATTCATATTTCTGAGGACTGGGGAGGAAAGGCATCATTTGTCAACAAGTTTAAATAGAGAAGTGAACGAGAGGCTATTTGAGGATCAGACTTTGCCCTCTGGAGCTCAACAGTGACAAGGGGCTGAGGAAATGCTGGACTTGAGGCAGAGGAATGAAGAAACGACGATGGTGTTGCACCTAAGCGGCTGACACTCTCTCGGCTCGCCTACTTTCTTCACCTCGGGTGAAACCTCAGCTCTCTGCCCACTACTACACATCAGCAAGGTTACTTCCCGAGGCTGGCTGCTCTGACTGAACTACAGCCATGCTGTGTGGTCTGAGGAGAGACACCAAGAACAGCATTGGTAAGAGACGCGCAGTTTGATCTTTGCGGAGAAGAAAGGGGGTCAGCTCGCGTTGTAGCGGAGGGTCAAGTGGATCGAAGAGAAGCTTATGTCTTAAATCTGATCTGACAGGCAGCCACTGCAACTGAAAACATTCCTTTCTATTTCTAAAAAAACCCTGAGTGCTGATTAATCTCAGTGTATCATTACAAGTATTATGTGACGGGCTGAGAGAGATTTAAATGCGACTGGACTGGACCACCAGCTCTGCATACCACCCTGCCATGTGTAATTGGGGCAGATATAGCGACGTAAACTGGGTCTGGTGGGGCCCGGTTTATAAAAAAAAAAAAGAAAAGTTCAACATCTGAAAATAGCATTATGATTTCATTGTCATTGTTAGTGCTGCCCCCATATTTAACCTACATTCTGATTGGCCAAGAGAGGGATAGCTCCAAGTGCCCTGAATTAAATCAGGAGTTAATTAACTCACCATTTATGCAGCAGAATTGTATTTTTAATCGGCGTGATGCTCCGAGGTCTTTTAGATGCAGATCTCCCTCAACCTCGTACTCCTCTTTTTTTCTTGCAAAAGTTGTTGCATTGTTGCGGCTGTTTACTTAATCAGCTCATTCCTGATCTTAATTCTTGCCATCAGGGTGAATGATGGTTATTTTTAAGCTGGAGGAGGACGGCTGGGGGATGGCTTGATGCTACAGTAGCGTCCAGTCACGTGCAGAGCGTCGGGGTCTGCGTTACCCACAGCTAATGTTGCCTTTTGACTGCAATGACAGCTGCCGGACTGTTAGGGGCCCTCAGGAGCCTGCATGGTTACGAGGCTTTTTGTCCGGCTTAATGTGCTTGTGATGTGTCGCTCACTTTGTGTGTGTGTGTGTGTGTTTGTTTGTGCCTCACAGCTGTTGGGAAGGATATTTGTGCAAGGATGTGTGTAAATTAGTGTGAAATACCAGATCATGCATATGTATGTTCCATACATCGCTTAGAATATGCAAAGTCCGGAGAAGATATTTGTGTTGTTGAGGTCTGACTCATGCAGCTTCCTCACTGCAGGCCTGCCCAAAGGTTTCAGGTCAGAGAAGGTTTGACAAAGGATCCATGCCTCTCAGCTGTCCAAAAGCCTCATCTTCAGTCGGGAAGATGTGGAAGCTTGATGTGGACGGAGAGAAGGCAGTGGGCTTGATGCCCTCTGAGCACTTGCCTCCCCCAGTTCAGTCTATACAAATCAACACAGATAAAAATTGATTTACTGTGAGGCCCCCAGACAAAAAGAGACAACCGACAACCCTCATATTCCCAAATATTACGCTATATACCATAGATGTAAGATGGAACACGACTGAAACCGAGGTGAAAAGATCTTGTCACCAATGCGCCTATTATCATTCTCTGCCTTAGTTATATGTGGTGGATAATCTTGAAATCATTTAAGTCGTGTGTAAAGAGCAAGACGCTGTGGATTTCGCATTTTGACATATCGGCACCATTTAAAGTATGCCGAATTAGCTATGACCAGATCCTGTGTGCGATGAATCTCCGGATAAACATATTACCATCACTGGATTAGTTTAACACAAAAGAGAACCTGAAAATGTGAAGACTCTCAGGCAAGTTCTGAGCTTCTTTTACAATGCTTTCTGAGCAGATTTAGGGACTTTGTGTACTTGTCTTCAAGACAACAGAACAGATTTGTCGACGACAGTTGTTGTATTGTTGGGGCAGTTAATTAATCAGCTGATTTCTCATCGTAGTCTTGCATTAGGGTGAATGTTGGTTATATTGTATACATATGAAGGTTGAAACATGACGGAAGTCAAAATATTTTGTTCTTTGTCTAACTTCTATTTAATAAATTATTATTATCATATACCTTATTTAAGGGGGACGTAAACAGGAAGTTGCCATGCATTCAGTGAGTTCTGCTAAAATCGAGCCCCATTTATTTCGCTAATATTTGTATTCACATTGTAACAAATCGGCACCTTTGAAAGTATGCCGAATTAGCTGTTAGCTGTTCTGTTTTTGCAATGTGCCCATGGATGTTGGGACTACTATCGCTGGATTAGTTTGACACATAAGAAAACCTTAAAATGTGACTATTTTCAGGCAAGTTCTGCAGTTATAAGGATCGTGTTTTACATTGCTCTCTAAGCAGATTTATGGACATTTATTCAGTCGTGTAATATATGTAAAGATGTCCTCTGAAAGTGTAGCTCAAAATGGATCTAAAAATATGTGTGCCATGTCTGTCAGATTTGACTGAGAAATTAATCAGAGACAGCTTGCTATATCTGATGCAAATTGCTGTAATCGGGTGCTCAAGTTTCTAAAGTACCTTCATTGCGTCCATTTAAACCCCCAGCATGCACCTGTTTCGTTCACCTCACACTGTAGACTATCATATTCTCTGGTTTATGAATTACAGTTTCTTTTATAGGTTGTGAGAGAAATGCGGTTTTTAACCAGTCTCTGTATCAAAGCCGTCACTGGAGACGTAACCCCTTTAGCCACTTGAGCCCTTTAAGTTTGATGCCTGTAGTGTAAAAGCACTGAACATGGCCCCCTCCACTGTCCCCACAGCTCCTCTTTAAGTTTGCAGTATGATGTTCAATCACTGTCCCGGACAGCTGAAAAGGTAATCCGCAGTGGACAGGATTAGAGAAGTGCCAAGTCAAGTTTCCTCATCACAGTGACTGCTGACATGCTTGTAAAGCTGCATTCAGGTTCGGATGGCCGAGCAGTGGCTCTGCTAATCTGAGGGCAGCCCTGTGCTGTGTCAGAAATGGGTCCCACTGTGGGTAAAAAAGGGGAAAAAAATACAGAAATCAGTTTCCCTGCAGAGCAGATTGAACATTTCCCGGCTTTCTGTAGCAGCTGCTGTAAATGACATGAAAATGATGATTTTCTCTCTATGCCCGAACAGTCCATTAACCGCATGCTGTTCCTTCAGGAAAAAAAAAACCCATGCTTTAGTGGTCGCATACATCATGCTCTCTGCAAATGTATTCTTGTGTTGAACGAACAGTTTTTAAGGCTGCAGAAAAAGAGAGGCGATATTTTCAACCCCTTGACCCTTTTTTTATGGGATTGTCGTGGAAACAAACAGAGTGACCTTCCGGGGTCCTGAGGCCAGGCTGATCGCTCGGTTTCACTCGGCTAATGCCTGCTGATGGATGTGGCTGTTGGCTAAGTGCTGCCTCCCTCCCAGGGCCCCCCTGAACGTTACCCAGGGTGCAGTTCAGAGCATCAACGTGTCCAGCTGTCGTGATGTGCGATGAGTGATCGTGTTCATTTAGCCTTCTGCTGCAGAGTTTCCCTACATGTCACCACAGTGCCTCATAACATCACCTCCATGCCTCCCTGCTGTCTCCTCAGATGAGGGACCATACTCGAAGGGGAGCAAGGAGTCCGGGACAGCTGACCAATCACATCTGTCCCAGAGGCGCAGCTTCTCAGGTACAATACAGTCAAACCTGACGTCGTGTGGCTTTGTTTCCTGTTCTGTTATCTGATTCATGCTCATGCGCCCGATTCACCTCCACCCTCGTGAAGCAGAGTCATGTCGTGTCTCACTGAGGTTTCTGTCTGTGTGTCTGCCGTGTTTTGCTTGATGTTGCAGCGTTGTGAATGCTTAGATAAGGTGAAATAAAATGCTTGTGTGACATACCTGTCATATGCACTAAAACACACTCGGTAGCCACATCAGCGATTTAAACAGCGCAGCACAATGTGGAGCGCAAGACAGAATGAGACCTCTGATGACACTGTAAAGCCACATATCCATCAGAGCGAAGGCCAAACTCATTTTCATTCACATAAGAGGAACAATTGGATTTCAATTTATGAGCTGATGAGCTAGCAGTAATTTTCAATGGCTGTCTTTTTTTGCTGTAATAATGCATTAAATTTCTTTCCATCATTGAAAAGAAAAAAAAACTGACCGCCTCCTCCTCCTCCTCCTCCTCCTCCTAAACCCGTCACAAGAACTCAGTCAGATTGAGAGATGTGAAGGAACAAGAAAAGGACAGGACAGTGAGAAAATAAAGTATGTGGTTATGTGTCAGGGAGCATTTTCTGTGAGAGATTCAGGAGAGAAAGTTGGAGGAAAAAAAGTGTTTTCGTTGCCTCTCAGACGGGGTGATTCTGTCAAGCAGAGGCTGATGCTGACTGTGGATCTGTGCCTGTGTCTGAATCTGTCAGCAGAGGAGTACCGGGGAGTGACCACGGTGGACCTGATGAAAAGGGAAGGCAGCAGCCTTGGCCTCACCATCTCCGGAGGGTCCGATAAGGACGGCAAGCCCAGAGTGTCAAACCTACGGCCAGGTGGGCTAGCTGCCAGGTGAGATCTCTGCTCTGTGAGGCGGTTAAAACCTGGCAACCACACCGAGCTGTCCGGACTCGTTATTCTGCTCCCACAAACGTGCACGTGTTGCAAAGTTACACCAGCACGCTACAACCGCAAGTCTGCAGGCGTTGTGTTAGATCAGCTCGGCGTAACACTCCACTTGTCCGCATATAAAAGTCCCCCGGAAACCATAAGAGATGCGCCCACGAATAAAATGCTTCTTAATTTACTTTATGCTGGTAATTACTTGATATAAATCTTTTTCCTCAGCATGTTGTCTTTTGCCTAATTAACATTCTATTAAACACATTTTCCCCCACCGTCAACGGTATTAAAAGCAATTTTCTCCTACATCAACCACATGAAAGGAAAACGTAGAGGAGGACTCACGTTTCGTGATGATTAAGCAGCGTGTGACTCAACTGTTACACACGCACACACACTTTTGAATGACACAGCCCTGAAAAAAATGTCTCGGCCAAATAAAGCCATCGCTTGTCAAGTCCAAGGAGGTTCAAAGATAGACACTGTGCTAATTCTTCCAAGCAGCTTGTCTTCCCACAGCTGACTTGATGCTTGTGTGGAAAGCGCTAGCTAATTTACTGGGTGGAGAGACACTCGGGCCGACAGGAGAGAGACCGGCAGTGATATTGTGCGATGACATCCGGTCCAGCCGGCTCTGCTGTTTAAGATGTCTCTCTCTCTGTCCCCTGTCAGTGCTGACTGGGATGTAGCCAAAAGGTGAGATAAGGGCGAGTTGGCTGGAGCATGTTTTTTAATTAATTCGCTCCTCTGATGAGCAGCGTGTTGACTCAGAATGTCATATGTGAGACACCATGTACAATCATCTCTGTCAGGGTTATGAGGAGGGGACGCTCTCAGCCATCCCACCCCGGCACTGCTCCACACAGCTGTCTACACACTGCAGAGAGGTTTATAATCAGATTATAATTAGTGTCCGGACACATATAAGTACAGCTAACCGTGAGTACTTGTGTTAATGTTCACATTAGACAGCACTTTCTTCGGCCTTCATGAATCGGTGGGATCGTTCCGTAGAAATCTGCCAGAACAGACGGAACAATAATCTGAGATTAGACAGTCGCGTCTCGTTTTGATCACAATCACATCAGCTTGTTTGGGGCTAAATGTGCTGTTCGAATGAGACAGCACTCGTTCTGCCTCTAGTCTGGAGCTTTTGAGCCCTTGGTGGCGTTGAGCCTGCTTTACCCGGTTAGTAATCCAGCCTTGATCTTGATGATCTGTCCATGACTCTCCACAGGAGTGACCAGCTGAACGTGGGGGACTACATCAAGTCAGTGAACGGCATCAACCTGTCAAAGCTTCGCCACGATGAGATTATCAGCCTGCTGAAGAACATAGGGGAGCGAGTGGTGCTGGAGGTGGAGTATGAGCTTCCTCAGTTCGGTGGGTGAAATTCAATATTCTGTCTGAGAGTCCATGGAGTTCATACCACGCTAGTATTGACAGTCCAGCTTATACTGACTACCTGTCAAAGCCAGACTTGACCCAAGCATGCTGTAATGAATTGTAGTCATTAAAATTGTGTTGACGCTACAGTTATAACCTAGACGTCTTAAAAATCGCCAGCCATATTTAGCTCCGAATTAGCCGCAGCATCTAGACATCGTTCGACCTGCAGATCGATACTCATTGGGTTTACTTCAACACGGCAGCAGCCTCAGAATCGGTGTTGGTCCCCGGGCGCTGCACCGCGGCAGCTCACTGCTCTTAAATCTTTATTATGGATCAAATACAGACAATTAATCCCCAACTGAGATTAATTTAACACATTTCCACAATGTTTATTCTCATGAGTTAAAGCTAAAATGACACAATAATTAAACTTCTTGATACAGTAGTGCTTTATATTAAGATCCTTGTAATGAGCTTTATTTATTAGGTAATAAGGCATTCATTAACATGATTAAGCTTATATAAGTGTTAATAATAGCCTAACAAACATTTATTGTTAGATTGTATTTACAGACATTTAAAAACAACGTTTTGACGCTTTATATACCGCTTTTAACAATGTACTTATTATGTCATTGTTAAGCCTTTACTAACCTATTCTGCTGCTTAATTAACATTAATACATACTTTACTGTGCATTTGTTAACAATAAATTATACTTTCGCAGCTACTGGAACTAAAGTGATAAACAGCTAGCTAACATTAGCCCCTGTGGATACATTTACTAGCACACTAATGCTAACTCGCTGAAAGCGCCAGGCTGATTTTGTTTACGTCTGCTTCCCCATGAGATCACATCTGAGCCCAGCTTCAGTCTGCAGACCCACGAAGCCAAAGCGCTGAGGCCACGCCCCTACCAGACACAAAGCATTGCTCACGGTTTATTTCAAAATGTATTAATATTGAACGTGTCGTGCATCCAAATCGCACCAAAGTCGACGTTCCACTTTCAACAAACATGCCAACTGTGAGGTAGAGTGGGTAAATATGCAAATAACATACACACAGATAGATAGACAGAGATTCCTTCCTTAATAGTTGGATAATCTGATTATCTTATTATGTCAATAACCATCTTATAAGTACTTATAAGGGCCCTCTTATCGATCAACTATTGTTTATTACAAGTACCTCAATATAAAGCCTTACTGCTGGTACTTCATTTAATCTGCAACTTTAGAGGATTAAGAACTGTCCTCCCTGTCCTCCCGACTCTCTAGTTCAGAACTCCTCGGGAGTCATAACCAAAACCATCGAGGTGTGCTTACACAAGGAGGGGAACAGCTTCGGGTTCGTCATGAGAGGTTAGTGAATGGGATGTTTTTCTGTGTAAGTCCATCAGTAGAAAAACAACACGCTTTCTGCAGTGATTTATCTCTGTGTTTTTTTTTTAAGGAGGTTTCCACGAGGACTGGCGGAGGTCTCGTCCTCTCGTGGTTACATACGTGAGGCCCGGAGGTCCCGCTGACAGGTGAGGACATGGCTAGATTGTGTTTGTGTTTGTTTTGTATGCGTCTGTGGCTATTTATGTGTCATATATGCATTTTATGTTTTGATCGTGCATGAATGAGCCTATTCATAAGGATTGTATGCATGCATGCAAGCGTGTGTCTTCAGTGTGTGTCCTTAGATGTGTGGCCACGAGGATATGTGTTTTACTGGACGCCTTATTTTTGTCTGCAATGAAAATAGTTATCGCCCATTAAGAAGGATTAAAAATGCACGGTGTTTCTATGTGCATGTTACTTGTTTTTGCATCAAGCTGCTGCATGAAACTGTGGCTGTGACACACATAGTGTACGCTATCTTCAAAGCAGAAAGGGCACTGCTCATCCCGAGGCAAAGGCAACATTGCACTTTTCCCAATGAAAAAAAAAAAAACTGCGAGCACCAAAACACTGGAGCAAGCGTAATTCACCGTCAAAGACTTAACGGCCGTTTATCTCGTTTATCCTTCATCTCACCTGGGAGTGAACGCTCATGTGGAACTGTTTAATGATTTACTGTGACTGGTGATTAAACGCTTCTCTGAGCATTTTGCGCCGGTCGCCAGCGTTTTTTAAAATGTTCCCTCTCTCTCCTCCTGCGTTTCTTTCAGAGAGGGCACGCTGAAGGCCGGCGACAGAGTATTGAGCATCGACGGGATGCCTTTAAACCGGGAGAAGCATGCTGACGCTTTGACCATGCTGATGCAGAGCGGCCAGGAGGCCCTGTTCCTGATTGAGTATGACGTCTCTGTCATGGGTGAGCACACACACACACACACGGGGAATATGTGGAGGCATGGTAGGGCACCGTTGCTCTGAGGGTAAATAATAGTGAGTGTCGGTGCTGCGGACGCCACCAGGGGAGTCACACTGGCCCATGAGCACACTTCAACAGGAGAAGGGTGGACGGGTAATGTAACATGTTTCATTTTAATGTGTGGAGCTCTCTGCACTTCTGAACATAGCAGGTTCAATCTCATTTTTTATTTGTATCATTTATATCATTATAGTAAGTACATTTCTTTAGCAGGGTCATTGCAGTATTTGGTTTTATTTTGTCACCAAACCAAGCAAAATCATGAACACATAAGAGCCCGGGAACAGACACAGGAACGCAGGATGAAAAACTGACAAAGAGCGAGGGAAAAAAACAGACTAAGATTAACAAGGGTAGTGAACAAATGAAACACAAAAACTGCAGGAAAAGACAAAGACAGGAAGTGGAGAGTCACAACAGGACAAAAAAAAGTTTCGTATGCCAAAACTTTCCTGGAGCTTCACAGCATTGCAGCATTCTCCTAAACAACTGAGGCAGATGAAGACTTGTTTTACGATATAAAATAAATATATCATACAGCTCTATCGGCGAAGTCCTTAGATCTTAAATTTATTTGAATTTTTTTACTTAAGCTGAAAACCTCACTGTAGCTGCTCGACTAAAGGCATAGTGCAAATCCTGTCTGAACTGGGAGCAGGAGCCTGACTGCATGACGTGAGGATGAGTAGATAATGACTGAATTTTTGTTCTTGGGTGGACAAATTCACGGTCAAATTTTGATGCTTCTTCAGCTCATTTTGACATCACAGGTCATTCCTACTGTCGAGTGTGCAGAAGGAATCTAACCTATTTTGAGCTCCTCGCCATTGTGTCAAGAAGAAGTACAATGTGCTGCTGGAGACAGGAACTCGCTAACCTCCATTTGGTCACGGTGACTAATTCGCCATAAGATCACAAACTCTGCTCTGCTCTGAGCAAAGTAGGGCAGGTCACTAAGGACGGCTGACACACATTATCTTTCTGTACGTGGGAGTTTAGGATTAAGACCTCCCGCATCCCGACCGAACAAGTCGGAGGTTTCATGTGTCGTAAGAAACATTTATTTTAGGACTGAAATTTGGCCAAAATGCTGATATTATTTTGAAGTTCAAGATCGTGGTTTTTCTCAAATGCTTAAACTCATTGTCTGTAAGTAACACTGCTGCAATTCTCAAAACATTACGGGCAATCACGTTACAAAGAGCAGCACAGGCCTTAATTTGTCCTGCAGGTGAAGTTGACAAGACTGCAGAAGCCAACAAAAGCAGGCTAAACTTCTAATCCATCCCTCCAGTCCTCCCTCCAGAGCCACCGCTCCGTAACACACGAACACGCACCGCCTGAATCCAGACCACCTCATAGCTCTTTCGCTATAGCTAGGAGATGTGTCAGTGGCTAGCTCGCTACGCTCGACACGCTATCTTCACTTTTAAAGTCTCATAATACATACATTAAAAACAAAAACCCAGTTCTGTTAAACACCACAATCATATAAACACAAGCAAAATAGCCGTCATAAACACACACAAAGCTGTGACGTTTTTCTTTGTGCTAACTTCTAGCTTCTGTGCTAGCTGCTGAGCGACAGGCTCAGCACATTCTGTGAGCGAGGCAAAGCTAGCTCTGGCATCGCTTCCCGTATCCAGCGACCTCGTGTCTCACTAACGTATGAAGAACAACACTGCGCATCATCACAGTGAACGTTAACAACGAACATGGCTTCATGTCAGTACTCACCGCTTTCAAGCTAGCAGTCGGGACATTTTGGCTGCAGCACTGGCTCGCTAACAGCCTTAGCAAGGCCTCGACCTCTGGAAGACATAAGCAATGAGTGCTCAGGTACAGTGGGTGCAGATAGGCAGGTACTTCAGTTGACAGACAGGTTGCCTGTTCAGTAATTTCATACATATATATATATATATATATATATATATATATATATATATATATATATATTTATATTTTTTTTAAATGCTAAATATTTAACTTCTCGGTCAAAAGTCGCTCGTAACTGCATCCAAAATGGCCTGTCCCTTTTTGTTAAGTCAGAAGAGTAAAATGTCAAAATGTTCACACAAACAGGTTTCCCAGCATAAATTAACACCTTTCTGCAGCACACCCTACATAATTAAAATAAATGTGTGCTGCTTTGCCAACTGTAAAATAGTAGCATGTCCTCTATCTGTCTGTTCCTCTGAATAAACCCCTCTGCTTGTCCCTCTCTGATGTTTGTCGAGACCACATTGAGTAAAAAACATGGACATGAAAGCTGAAGAGTTGCCCCTGTAGTCTACATTTTACAACGTGTGATACATTGCTCTAAAAACCTGAAGTCACATGTTGCCCGAATCTTTAAGATTCACCTGTTATCAGTTCTAGTGGCGTTATGAAAAGCTAGATTAACTACAGAGTGAAGGCATCCAGCTTTAGATGCATCCAGTGATCTTGTTGGTCTCTCTCACATCTGTGTGTCTTATCTGTTTCAGAGGCAGTGCAGCAAGCCTCGGGCCCTCTGCTGGTGGAGATCGTGAAAAGTCCCTCAGCCAGCCTGGGGATCAGCCTTATTACAACTATATACAGAAGCAAACAAGTTATCATTATTGACAAGATAAAGCCAGCCAGCGTGGTGGAAAGGTGAAGCTTCTCTCTTTATTATATTCCACAGCTTAACAGCCCCACTCCACTGACACAATCTGCCTCCGTCTCACCCTCTCAGGTGTGGAGCGCTGCATGTCGGCGACATCCTCCTGTCTATAGACGGGACCAGCACAGAGCACTGCTCGCTGATGGAGGCCACACAGCTGCTGGCCAGCACCGCTGATGTTGTCAAACTGGAGATTCTCCCAGCGAGTCAGAGCAGACTTGCCATCAGGCCGCAGGACGCGGGTAAGACTCCGAGGTGACAGGAAAAAGACGACAGAGAGCTAAAAGGATAGGTCTGGGGGAAGAAGACATGATTTGAGGCGAAGCAAGTGACATGTAGAGATCATTTAGGGCTGTAACTGACACATGTTGAGCGTTTAAAATGCAGAAAATGCACTGAAATATGTTTATCCAGACCCAGGGGTCTTCAAAATCCTTCTATTTGTCATCGTCAAAAGGAACGACGATATTTAGTTTGCAATCAATGTACAAAAGAGAAAAACAGCAAATAATTGCATTTGAAAAGCTGTAATCAGAGAAAGTATGTTCTAAAAAAAAAAATGGGGAAATAGTGGGATTCAAAGCTTTTATTTGTCACATACACAAACAATGTGTGTATTGACATACGACGTAGCATAGAGGCGAGGCTGTGCTAAAGGAAAATGTAGAGATACACAAAATATAAATCAGTGCAATCAGTGATGAAAAGGAGCTTGAAGCACTTGAGACACCTCGTCACTTTATGTTTCTACTCCACTGCATTTCTTTATACACTTTTACCTCATTGTAAAGTGTCAAGTGACTACTGAATCACTTATCAGTTTAAGATTTTACATAATAAAAAAAACACATGAGAAGCTTATAAAATAAAACACTGATTAAAGATTAAACCAGAACCAGTGTTTCAACCTTTTGGATGTTACTAAAACGAGCGTCTGATTGGAGCCCCTCGTCACGTTTCCGACGTCTCTGAGTTGATGTCAGTTTTACTTAAACGACATTTTTCCACCAAGCTTCTCACACGGCTTTCTAAGTAAACATTTGAGACCAAAAGAGGTGAAATTATCCAATTTCACGAGTATAAACTAACTGTCCACAGGATGCGTCTGTGCAGGTGTAGCGCTGTTTCTCTTTTCAGCCTCCTCTGTCGACATTACATTACTGTGTGTAATATTGGTATGAAAATATGTGCAAATTGGCTCAGTGTGTAGGGGGGCTTTGCAGTTTTCCTTCAGTGAATGTGCGGGGCAATTGACTCACACTTTTCAGATGCCACAGGATTTAAATCTTATGACGAAGTTGTGTGTTCATTGTGGGGGATGTACAGTCGCCAGGATGTAGTTCCAGCACGTTGTCCTCTGCGCTGATTGCCCTGTGACTGATCTGCTCGTAGCTGTTTTACCTACAGCTGTAAGGAGCCTGGCTGCCTCCCAGCTGTCTTCAACCATGCGCTGTGAATCAGCCTCTGTGTGTGTGTGTGTGTGTGTGTGTGTGTGTGTGTGTGTGTGTGTGTGTGTGTGTGTGTGTGTGTGTGTGTGGGTGTGTGCGCTGCTGGCCACAATCCCTCTGTCTTTGGGTACACACTGGGTCTCTTTTGCATACCAACAAGCCACACACACACTGTCAGGGATCATGTTCGTGCCATGCTCTGTGGGCTTATTTCTGGGTCAGCAGCTGCAGGGTTTCCTTAACATGTGAGCATGGGAGGAATCATACAACATGACAATGGGTAATAAGCTGCAGTTTAGTCTTCTGTGAGGGAGAGGCTGAGTCCTTTGGGTTTTTCTCTTTGTGCATTTTTCCTCTGGCCCAGTCCGCCGCGCTCTACTTTAATTTGCCAAACGTCCATCTGTCTTTTATTCAGATTCTCTGGTGTATTTTTGAGCGGTGTCAATGCAAGATTAAGTCATCTGAAAAGGGCAAAAGAATTTACACTTTCCAGGATTATTCAGTGATCTGATTTAACTGCATTTACTCATGTTGGCTATTGATCTGTCTCACATCAAACAGCAGCACAGGCATCACTTCTGTATGAAATTACAGGCATGTAACAGTGTCTCTTTTCGTGAATACAGCGCCAAGACGTTAAGATAAAACCATATTTTCACAGCTTCTTCCTTCCCCCCCCCAGGAGAAGACATGATTATAAGATGCAATTTGTCTAATCTCCCGAGGGGATTTAATAAGACTGATACAGTGTGGCCACTGAGAGATTAGGAGGTAATGTTTCAGCGTTGGATCGAAAAAACACCATTTCTTGGAGATCTTCCCCTAGGTGAGCTTAACGTAAGCTGCCAGAGCTTTACAGGTTTTTGATTGAGTCCAAAAGAAGCCGGTTCTCTGAAAAGGGCCAGAAGGGTTTCTCCTGTGTGTAGTCTGATTACATACGGTTGGATTTAACCAGGTTCCCTTGAATGTGGCAAGCGCTACTGCAGTCATGCATGTTTTCCAGCAAATCCTCCATCCATGTGAGCAAGTTGTCGTGGATTAGACCCCTGCAAATGAAGCAGCGAGGATTACTGTCACATGTAACGCTCGGCGACGACTTGAGCTGCATGAAACTGTAAGGGGAAGTTAATTATTGAGGTGTGTGTCACACAGGAGGAGGTCACTTGTTTCCCTTTGAGTGCTTCACAGATGCTCGCGGGGTTATTATGCAAGAGGGACGCGACGCCTTTCGGAATTAAAAAGAATCTCGTTCAAAGCAGTAAAAAGGTCACGGAAAATGTTTATTGTCACACAGGATTAAATTAAGACACATTTGGATCAAACCGCCTGCCAATCAGATTCAGGAGCACACACTGCATCATCAGCAATCAAGCTTTCAGCTGTGCCCAATCAAGGTCGAGCCGCATGCCTCTATCACTTCCTGCTGAACACAACAACATCATGCCCAGCGGCCAACTGACTCACACTGTTTTTGCACCTTTGGGCTCTATTGAAAATGAAATCACAAAAATGATCTCCAGTTGGCACTTAGCTTTTTGGAAGCTTGCTCGTAAAAGTAAGATTTTTTTATTATTTTAAATTTTTTTCAGCACTTCCCTTTCAAGCAAATTCTGCTCCGTGTGCCTAACTGTTTCTGAGATGCTCATCAAAATACATTGAACCACAGGATTTAATCTAGCGCACCGCGATGGAAACATTAAATATCAATTACTCCGCTCTGAATTCTCCTCCAGGCGCCTAGTGGCGTGGTTACAAATTTAGACACGGGAGTGAAAGCGGGATTTCATGGTCAGAATTTAGTAAAAAAAAAAAAGAAAGGGGGTTGATGCGAGAAGTACATTTTGTTCACTCAACGGATGTGTTTGTCTCCACGCTGCTGCAGTAAAAGTGCAGAAGAGCAACCATCATCACTGGGACCAAAGCAGCAACTACTGCCATCCCCCACATGCCAGCCATAGCAAGACATGGAGCAGCCCGAGCCACCCACACAACCAGCAGGACCACTGCAAATGTAAGTTATCACTTGTGACAGCACTGCTGCTGGCGAGACACCACAACAGGGGCCCTTTTTCTTCAGCACGTTTGTTAAATCTTTTCCAAGAGGTTTACTCCAACACCGTTTCCACATTGCTGTTTTTCTTTGTGCATGTTTTTTTCCGTGAGCGTATGCTGCTGCTGCTGCTGTGGATAAAATTGTCATGCTTGATGTGGTTTGTTCTCCCGGTGCCAGCCTTTTGATACGTGTAGTGCTGTGTCTCCTTTCAGCTCTGGTGAGTGGTGGCTTCTCCCCTTCCTCCACAGCCACTTCAGGCTTCAGCAGCCAGGGGAGCAACACGCTGCCCTGCCCCATCCCTCCCATCGCCCCCACCAGCCCCCGCAGCTCCACCGGCAAGAGGAGGAACAGGAAGAAGGACCACAAGAGCTCACGTACGGCAAACTGCCTGCCCCTTCGGTTTTTGTTTCATATTAAACGGGTCGGTTCAACAAGATTAGGAAGTAGCTTGTTTTCTCATTTGAAACTAGTCTGTAGTGGTGCAGAGAAGATAGTTTAGGTTTTATTCTCTAAAGAAGGCTAAGTAACAAACGCTTCTCTGAGTATGTCACTATAAACTACAACCTGTACATGTATCAATACACATATTAACTACCACTGAAAAAGAAAATAAATAAATGTAATAGTTGTTTAAACAACATGATCTACATTCCTCATCATCACTGACTTCTTACAGTTTCGATATAGACTATATCCCTGTTCAGACCAGGTATCAACACGCGCCCTGAGTGATCTGATCACGAGCGGACAACTCCAAGTACAGGTGTGAACACCTCGGTGACGCATTGGGGACGCATTTGAAATCTCATCACTTGGACAACACGCGGAGGCGGTCCGGGCCGCATGTGACCACATACTTGTAGCCGTGTGTCACACGCGTGTCCACACTGAAGGGCCGCCTACTCAACTGACGCACAACATGGAGGAGGAGGAGAAGAAGAAGAAGAAGCAGCAATGACAGGCAGAATGGATCTCACACTGTCATTTCAGTGTAGTCCACTGTAATGTAAATGACGTGGTTGGGCTCCGTCACCTGTCTAAGTTAGCAGCGGATGTTTGTGAACTCACTGTCGATTCAACTAATGATTTAACAAAATGCGAGGAGAAACCTAACAAACTCATCAAATCATCCACGACTTCATCCATCATCTGTGGTGGAGTTTTTGAGTTAGAAGAAGCTTTATAAACTTTGCCAAACAGTGTCTATGACAATTTCTTAACTATTTAGGTAAATGTTAAACATGAAGATATTTCTTTCTTTGTGTAAAACAACACTGTTTGATTCAGTGATGTGCATTTAGGAAGGGAGATCTGATTACAAGTGGTCGCTGCAGAAGCATGTTGACCACGTATGTGAACGCCAGGTGTGATCTGACAGACTTAAAGTTGTCCACTTTTGATTGGATCGGGACAGATGTTGAAACCAGGTCTGAATTCCCTCTGTTTGTTCCCTTTTTAAAAACAATTTTCATCTTGCACCATCGTCAGATTTAGTGTTAGCTAAACTTGGAAGGGGAACATAGTTGACATCATACTCGCAAATCATGAGCATGTTAGCATTGTCATTGTGAGCTATACTCGCGCTTAGTTGAAAGCACCCAGATAGGAGTCATTTTTAAAAACTGTGAGCATCTTAAAATGAAATTGTATTGGAGTGTCAGAAGCAATCGCAAAAAAATGATGTGTAAAATTAAAGGTGTCTTCAGGTTCAGATAGATTAAAGGTCCAGTGCGTGGGATTTAGTGGCATCTAATGGTGAGGTTACAGACTGCAACCAATAAGAGCACCCCTGATCTCTGCCTCTCCTAGGTTGGCTGCTAAAAACCTGAAAGTTTAGTTTAAACCAGTGTTTAGTTTTGTACTGTAGAAACAGGGTGGCGGACCCTGCGGAAGAGGACCTGATCCCTCTGTAGATACAAAAGGCTTATTCTATAATGGAAACAATTCTTGTTTTCAGATGAATATATATACGAACAGATCTCTCTAAAAATTAGAGCTTTAAACTTTTTAATTGTTTGTAATTTACGTGAACTGGCCCTCTTTTTTTTTTTTGTTCTGCCGCTCTAGCTGTTGAAACACCTTTCCCTTCTGCTTCGCCCCCTCACTGTGTGAACAGCTTTGACTGATCACTGACGTAAACATGACTGACACAAACTCTGATATGTGTCTCATTGCCTTTGCCGTCTCTGTGGGTGCATGTCTCTTCCCTTTACCCTCTTCCATTTTTTTTTGTCTCCTGCAATCCCCCTCTTGCTCTATTTATCTGCCACTTCTCTGCTAATATCTTTCTCTGATGCGTGTCCCCCTCCTTCCTTCCCCTCAGTATCTCTGGCGTCCAGTTCCGTCGGCCCAGGGGGGCAGGTTTTTCATGTGGAAACGAGCGAGGTCATCCTGAGGGGGGATCCACTCACTGGTTTTGGGATCCAGCTGCAGGGGGGTGTCTTTGCCACAGAAACCCTGTCTGCACCCCCAGTCATCCGCTTTATTGAGCCCGACAGCCCGGCCGAGAGGTAACGCACCGCAGACACCTAACATGTAAACTAATGTCACAGGGAGTCACCTTGAACCAGGCGGCCACAGCGCTAATCATTCAGCCACATGTGAAAAGGGCTAATTTTAGCCTGATGTCTCAATGAGCATTTCAGCTGAGGGCAGCCGCATTAGAGCTGCATTTGTTTCATGCTGCAGTTCACAGATTGAGGGGCAGGACCTATGAAGGGGTCACAAGATGGATTTTATGGGTCGCAACATGATTATAGGCAGAAAAACATGCTGTCTGCTTCAAAGTTAGCTGTATTTTTTTCAGACTTTCATCTAATCTTTCCTCTTTCCTCACACTAGCGGCATGGCTCGAGGGAGGGCAAAGTCAGTCGTTTGGTCCAGAATGGTCATTAACAGCTGGATGAATTGCTATGAAACTTTGTACAGATATTCAATGTCCCCTGAGGATAAATCCTAATGACTTTACAGGGATATTATGTTTTTTCTACCACCACCATCCGGTTTACTTTGATGTAAAAAAATAAAATAAATGGTTCTTGCATACTCCCATCGCCCTCAGGATGAATTGTGTAATATTTCAATGTGACATTTCAAAGTTTACATTCGTGATCACATAATGCCAACCTGTGTCAGAGGGGAAGTATTTTGTAGGCTAACATGGAAGTTAGCATTGCCATGGTTCCCTACACAAAAAGCTGTCTGTGAAGATTATTTTGCTGAACAAAATGTGCACATACCATAATCTTGTGTTTAGCATGCTACAGTGCTTAGCTAAGATGATGAACATGTTAAACATTAAACCTGCAACACATCGGGATGTTAGCATTGAAAGCGGTGGCATGCTAGCATACTGAGTCTGACGTTAGCCATCAGCTTCAAATCTGTAGTGGTAATTAACAATTGTAGCATGCCACCATTTAACTTTTATCCTTCAACACAGCAACATGTTTGCATCGTCATTGGGAGCATATTAGAATGCCGACATTAACATTTAGCTGAAAACGCCGCTGTGACTAGATGCAGCCTCACAGAGGTGATGATAGCATCGTCTGTTAGTCTTGTTTTACTTTAACTTTTACTAACAACATTTAACAACTGTTAGACGCATGTATCTAGTAATTAGTCACAAGTATCAACATTGCTTCCTTTTTAAAGTGTCACAAGCCAAAATAAGCTTTAGTTATGAAGTCTACAGACTCAGCAGTAAGCCCAGTCTTGAGTGTTTCAGACTAATTTAAGCAGTCGTGTCCCTTCATAGATTTATCACACATTATCCATGAGGCATGGACGCAGCCCGTGTTCACTAATGGTGTTGTATCATATTGATCTGGACTACATGTTGCAGTCTAATTAACACACAGCTCCACTCAGGCCAGCTTGTTGTATCCGTCCTTGTCCTGAAAGATTAATGATGGTGTCTGTGCCCGAGGGTCGGGGGCCGTCTCCCCCGGGCCTTGTAACACGACGTAGTCCAGCAGCGGTCGGAAAGGAGTGACTCAAGTACAGCATCCGACTGTGATGTTGGTGTTTCAGCCTCCACACAAGGTTAATGAGTGGCGGTTGGTTAGTGAATTAATATCAGTTGACAGTGCTTATGTGTTTGCAATTAGGGGTCTGATTTAAATGTGTGATATGTGTGATTTTATTTTTCTGTTCCGTGTGTGCGTGTGCTTGTCGAGGTGATTCATCTCTCAAGTTCATGTAAGGTCAGTGAGTCAGTGTGTATATGTCAAAGCCCAGAGGATGTATTTCATTTTATAGCTGACATTTTAAACATTCAGCCTACGTGACATGTGGTGTCACGTAGGCTGAATGTGTCACTCGTCAGAGACTTTTTACCGAAAAGGACAAATACAAGGCTTTGGTGCTGCTAGTGGGCACGTTGAAACAATTCGTATTAGTTTTATAGATTAAGGTTAGTTAATAGACAGGAAGTCAATCATCCAAAATGTTGCTAATTTATTGATGTTCCAAGTTATTGAAAAAAAGTGTTGTTTTTTTTATTTCCAACATTTTTTTTTCAAATCAATATCTGAGACACTGATTCATCTGATGAACTTTAAATTAAAATTTCTGATAGATTAATCACATTTTTAGTTGTTTTGATTAATTAGCATTTGACTGTGTGTTTGATGACTGAACTCCCTATGTACCACATGTTTCTTTTATTTTGTACGTTCCTCCTCCCCACCCAGCACTATGACGTTTCACTCAAAACACCCTGAAAGTGGTGATGAGTTGTTTTCGAGATGGATAAACACACTCAGTAAAATCTATTCTAAGGTTAATTACATCAAACAGGCAGAACGATGTAAAACTTTCCCACAGTCTTAAAATGTGTTGTGACCCCCGCCTTCAGGTCCAGAAGCCAAGGTTGAGAACCAATGGGTTTAACTGCAACAACTCATCTTTGTAATATGCAAGACAGTTCAACATTCCATAAACTATATACTCCAAACAACCTGTAAAGTTGAACCAACACCACTTGAAAATATAACATTATCAGCTTCATGACAGTAGGATTTATTACAGGGATCTTGTGTTACACTGCATTCGCTTTAGCCAAGTATACCTAATAAATTGGCAGCTCACCCTTTCATGCATGAATTATTGTATCGCAAAGTAAATTCACAAGTTCTCTTAAACAAGTTAAATCTCATTTGAATAAATCTTTTCAATATATGTTTTTGAAGGAGCTGTGTTAATGAGGATGGTTAAATCCTTTTTATTCTCAGAAAACCTGTTTTTTCTTTAACTTAATAACAGATGTTGGAAATACGTTTTGCCAGATTTTAATATCCTCTTTCTTGTACATCTCTTGTCTCTGACTTGAAATGTATCTGTCCACTCTGTTAAAATCAAAATTAAAGTTTAATCTTATACAAGAGGAGCAATCACAGAGCAACAACACAGGTTTGTTACAGAGGGAAGTAAATTGTAGATTGTGAGGAGGAAAGCTTGATGCATATGTCTGTCTCTGTGGGTGTGTCTTAAAACTCTGTTTCTGTGAATGTTACTGAGTCTGCATGCAAAGAGGAAGTCATGTAAACACAGAAAGTTCAGACAGGGTGAGTGGCACGTATGAAAGTTCAGAGAGGGGTGAACACTCATTTCCTTAAACTAGAGTAGAAAAACAAGTTATATCAAGAGGTACAAGACTTCAAATTCAAATATCCCTATATGTCAGTGCAAAATTTTCATCACACACTCCAGTGGACATTTTGTAATGAAGGGTATCTTCTGCCTATTGGGTCTGTATTAAGATAAAATCAGCCTATATTTAGACACAATCTGGAGGCCATTTGATATCACTGTTTGATGTAACTGCACTCAAGTGTAAAGTATATCATAATCTAGAATAAAACATACAAAAAAATGTCCCCTGGGGTGGACAGTTGTGTTTTCAGTCACATTTTTTTTATGAATGGCACCAAAAAAAGTTGGAATATCTGAATAGTTATTTCTAACATCTTTAGCAGTTTATCATCAGTTAATTTCTTTCTTTTTCTTTTTATACCTGTCTTTATTTGGCATTTAAGCTTTATTCCAGAGGCACTTGGCACATCTCCCCTTTCCTCTATCAGTTTCTGATGCCATATTTCAAGATGACAGAGAGATACAAAGATTATAATCGACTGCAACTGTGGACGAGGCTTTGGGGATCTGCCACCAGGTGACTGGGACATGGTGCTCCAACTTAATTGGATTTAAAATGGCTCCCAAATATCTCTCCGCTGTAGAAGACACCATGTGTGAAATTTGTCCTCGGGTCTCTCCTCTCAAAGAGATCTTGATCTCAGTGAGCCGTCCTATTAAATAAAGCCTTACCGACTTCACCTTTTGACTCTGGGAACTTCTTCTGACAATTAAAAGATTTGATTGGGGTGGGAAAAAATAAACTTACAGTACTTAGCAATATTTATGATAAAAGCAGCCCTATTATAGATTTAGAAGAATGTTGTTGGGTATAAATGTCACAGGATGGTAATGACATCTAACTTTCTTTTTTTATTATTATGTAAAAGGGTAAAAATGCTTCATCGTGTCTCTGTTTCTGTGTGAAGGTGTGGACTGCTGCAGGTCGGGGACCGGTTGCTGTCCATTAACGGGATCCCGACTGAAGATGGCACTTTGGAGGAAGCCCATCAGCTGCTCAGAGACTCTGCTCTGGCCAACAAGGTCACCGTGGAGATTGAATTTGACGTCGCAGGTACCACAGCAGCAGATCCATCTCTCATTGTGAGATCTTGTTACAGTATTTGTACTCTCCTGCTAACATATTGCTTTTCCTCTTTAAATCCAAATTAGAGTCCGTGGTTCCCAGCAGTGGCACCTTCCACGTCAAACTGCCCAAGAGAAGAGGAGTGGAGCTGGGGATCACCATCAGCGGTGAGTCTGTCAGCATGGAGTCGTACAGCAGGGGGCAGTGTCGCTCAATAATCCTCCACAGACCTGCACACTGTAAATCTACTTTTGAATCAATGTTCTGTGATCCATAAAACGCAGGCGAGGCGAGGGCACATTCCTCATTGCCTCTGAATAATAGTTACTTGCACCCGTATTCATCATGACCCTTTTCTGCTCCAACTCTGCTCTGTAAACACAAACGGGAAGCTGAGATAGGGAAGTTGAGTGATTTTTATTATTGTTTACCCTCATATCACACGTCCTAAAATAAAAAATAAAAACACTGTAATTTTCTCTTGTGTTTAATCAGCAAGTAAGAAACCCGGCAAGCCCCTCATCATCTCTGACATCAGGAAAGGAAGCATAGCACACAGGTATGTCCTCTCATCACACACGGCCCCTCAGTTCCGGAGGCGTTGACAGTTTCAGGGTGAACTAGTTTCTCCTACGTGGGATTATTCCTGAACAAAATAAAAATTGTTTTGTGAATCCACTGCGTAATACATGCCTAATTGGATTGAGCTATCAAAACTAGATCAGTGGGGCAGAGCAGCTACATTTCAGAAGGGCTCAGTGTTGATTAGGTTGAGGGTGAGGTTACGGTCACCCCCGACGATCCCACTGAGACACCCGGGCTAATAGGATTCTCATACTGAGTCAGGAGATGCAGCTCCCTGGTTCCTGTTACTAAGCTGTGATCCTCCCGCTCCTGTGTCCGGCAGAACAGGCACTCTGGAGCCTGGAGACAGGCTGCTCGCCATCGACAGCGTGCGTCTGGAGAACTGCACCATGGAGGACGCCATGCACGTCCTGCAGCAGGCCGAGGACATGGTCAAACTCCGGATCCAGAAAGACGAGGACAACATTGGTACAACAATGCCTTTAAAAACACTAAATATACTTCAACCTGTGTATAAGCAGGAGTGGAAAGTAACCAGTAGATTAAAGTACAGTCTCGAGGTACCTGAGGTACAGTGTCACTACATTTCAGAGGCAGCCTTCATGTTTTACTCCACTACATTTAACTGACAGTCAAACTTATTTTAATTACATTGAAAAATAAAAGTAGGGTTATTAAAATGATTCAGATTTCCAATGCGGTTCCTTTTGGGCTTGTGACCACTGATAAAAAGCCATGCTTAAAAGTACAATGATTCAGTTTGAAGTTCCATAGACTCCATGAAATTAACTCAAATTTCTGAACTTTTATTTTTCTTATTTTCAACTCAATCAACAATCTCATGACCCTTTAGATTTATCTTGTGACCCTGGGGAACGGACCCCCAGGTTGGCAACTGTTTGCTTTGTTTGTTGATTTATTTTTCATGGTTAACTGATTAATTATTCGGACCATCTGAGTGCCCAAAAGTAGTTACAAATGTCTATTACAGGTTTTTCAAAGCCCAAGTTTGCATATTCAAATGTATTTTGTCACCTCACAGTCCAAGCTCCCAATATATTAAAGGAAAAGCTCAACTTTGAAATGAGATTTCAGTTAATATCTACTCACCTCCATAACAATTGAACGTCAGGTGAAGTTTCATAGTCCGAACACGATTCTGGAGCTTCACAGCAGTGTTGCAGCATTCTCCTTAACAACTCAAGTCAATGGGGACTTGTTCTAACATAAAATTGCTTCATATAGCTTGTCCATTGTAATGCCAGTCTCTCGAAGCCACGAGATCCCAAACTGATTTGAAAAATCTTCGGTGTGGCGGCTAAGCTAAAAGCATTGACGTGCATCCTGTGTGAACTGATAACATTGCTTCAAATCAGTTTGGATCTCTGGGCTCCAGGAGACTTGGATTAAGCCAGATGAGCTCTATGGAGCCATTTCTGTGTTGTCTACACTTTTAAAACAAGTTCCCATTTACTTCAGAAAAATGCCACATCCATGTTTTTGTTGTGAAGCTCCAGAAATGTTTCGTTGACTACCAAACGTCACAATGGCGTTGAACAAATTCAATAGGTTTATTAGAAAATGACTGCATTTACATTTTTTGGTTGAACTGCTCCTTTAAGTGTGACATTATAGAAATTTAAGCAAACCAGCATATGTTATTGTCTCAAACCTAAAACCAGTGAAATGGGAAATGGTTACAGATTAATTTATTGTCCATTGCAATACTTTTACTTGTAGTACACTGAAGTCTTTCTATGAGCAAAGCAGAAGATGGAGGTAGATATAAACAGAGTTAAAAAGCCCTTATTTGTCTATTTCCATCCTAAAATGTTCTACCCTCACAGGGTTGATAATCTTGAGTTTGATGCACCCTGTCTGTTGTCCCCCCTATGTGCTGTAGATGAGTTGGAGATGTCGGGCTCCATAATCTACACAGTGGAGCTGAAGAGATATAACGGACCACTGGGCATCACGATCTCCGGCACCGAGGAGCCCTTTGACCCCATTGTTATTTCCGGCCTGACCAAGAAAGGCCTGGCAGAGAGGTGAGGAGGGCAAGAGGTGAAGAGGGCGGGAGGGCAGGAGGGCAGGAGGGCAGAGGTGAGGTGATGTATGTGTGACAGGCAGGGAGTTAAGAGTTATTTGAGAAGATGGTGACACCTAAATCAGGCTAAACAAGGCTGTCTCGGCCTCTTTTGGAAACAGTTTTTTTCTAAGATAAACAAGACGGCAAACAATGGCTGTCTCGTTTTGTTTGGTAACAAGAAGCGCTTTTGTCTCCATCTCAGTCGGCGCTCTGGCAGCCTGACAGGTTTTCCCGGCCCGCACGCCGGTACTGTCTGGTATACTCTGGTATCTCTGTCTCCTCTGCTCTCCTAACCCTGCAGGACCGGGGCCATCCACATAGGGGACAGAGTCCTCGCCATCAACGGGGTCAGTCTGAAAGGGAAGCCGCTGAGCGAGGCCATCCATCTCCTGCAGATGGCCGGGGAGTCCGTCACCCTCAAGATCAAGAAACAAGCCGATCGTATGTTTTTAGATTTCCCTAAACTATTTATTTATTTGCATACATGTAAGTTTGCATAAAGCCCACAGGAA
>CAEMYA010000044.1:6947107-6976790 GCA_903131615.1 Diplodus sargus | reverse complement strand
AAAAAAAAAAAAAAAACTCTCTAAAGGCTTTGTCTAATCTAGCGGACTCGTCAGCCTTTGAGCTGCCACAAGTGGGAGAATTTACGGTAAACCCTCAATGTGAGAGATTTTCCAAAGGGACTCTCCGGCACGCAGCACAAAAACTGCATTTCCCACGCTGCACCGGCCTCGAGACCACAGGGCTGCTCTCATGTTCTGGTTCCTGCGTTGTCATAGATTCATCAGCCCCCCTCGTTGCCAGGGCACTCTGAACCAGGACGACAGCTTCTGGTCCCAGGCTCTGCAGGACCTCGAGACCTGCGGCCAGTCGGAGATTCTCAGGGAGCTGGAGGTAGGCCCGCCCCTCGCCTGTCATCTCCACCCCGACATCCTCCTCCATCTGCTTTGTCCTACTCATGTATTCATAAATGAGTGTCAGCCTAAGTGACCATGCCAGATGAAGCATTATGATAATCACCAGAGTGTGTAATCTGTTATTAAATCTGACAGGCCCGGCACCTGCTGCCATACTGACCGGCTTTTGCCTCGGCCTCTAATCAGGCTCCATGTTCACGAGAGGTTAAATGTTTGTGTGTTCCAGTGGAAGTCTTTATTTAGATTTTAACCCGTGATGGTCTAATGATCCCCTGTGATTTCTGTGATTTTCTCATTTCAGGCATCCATGACAGGTAGCGCTCTCAGTCTGTACCTGGAGGAGACCAAGACCAACGAAGACTCAATGTTTCCTCCTGAAATCAGTCCCATTAAAAGCGAGAGACTCCGTGGCGAGTCTAAGAACAAAAGCAATCTGAACGTGTCAATTAGACGCAGGGACGTACCGTCGCCGGGCAGAGGGGACCCCCCTGATCTTGTGTCCCCTAACCCCCTGGCGCTGCACAAGGTAGCTCCACATTTAGGATGAACAATTTTAAAACAAACAGTAAAAAACTCACATGATAACGCTTTACAGTCAATAAATCACGGTGTAAATATTTCGTACTTGAGGCGTACCAATGAAAAATCTACTCAGTGCCCACATGTGGGCATAAGGGAACACAGATCACAGATCCTCGCGAAAGAATATTTAATATTTGTGTGCGTCTCAAGCGTTGATCACTGATCAGTCAGCAGCACTAACAGCACGATGAACCCGTTACAAACAACAGCATCCTGAGGGAATCTCCCCATTGTGAAGTTTATACCTGCGCGCCTCCTTTACTTGACTCCCTGTGCCTGTCGGTACGGTGTAACTGGACCCAGTGGACACCTGGCCAGTCAGGACTTGCAGTGTGTACGACGAAAACACACAACACTCATTAAACTTTACCTTATCAGCTGCACATGCTGTGACCCCGGACTGCCTGCGCGCTTGTTTGGTGTCATCTGTGCATCTCGCTGTGCCGCGTTTTGACTGACTGGGCCGAGGCTCAGGCAGTATTGACAGACCGCATTTCAGTCCTGCGGTGTGGAAATTAACCGTGTTTAGAGTAGACACATCTGACATGATATCATGGAAAGTCATCACAAGTCCCCCCATAAAGCTGTTTCTTGTTATGGGTAAACCTGCTGACCTTGTTATATTAGTGCAGGTCTATATCCAAAGAGAAACAAGTGACATACATAAGCGCATGTCTGTGGAAACAGAAACTGTTTGGTGTATATAAAGAAGGTGACGGTGGAAACAATGGAAGACACCTGTACAGCACTGTGACTATATCTGGGTGCTGAACTTAAAGGAATAATACCACTTTTTCTTAGAAAGCACTTTTAAAAACAGAGCTACAAGAAACTTTACGCACATGAGAAAGTCGCAAGGAAATTCAACAGCGACAGTTACACCAACAGAATGAATAAAATGCCTCGTTACCAGTCAATGTCCCTGCAGCAAGAAGCTTTAAGCTTAGCCTAGCTTAGCTTAGTTTAGCATACACTCTAGGAGGTCACTGCGCATGAGGAAAAATAAACAAGATGCAACAAAAAAATAAATAAAAGGCACATGATGCACAGGTGCCCAAAAAAAATGTATTCCAGAAGCTTGTATTGTGAAAGAGGTGGCTGTAAAAGCTGTTTACTTTATAGTACCTGAAGAATGATTGACAAATGAGTCAAGCCATTCAGTCAAATAAAAATGGGAAAGATGAAATCATTTTACTTACATTTAGGTTAGCTGGGCACTAAACCAGAAGGTAACCGGCTCTGTCAGCAGAAGTCTGTAGTTAACAGTTTAGTTTTATGCTAAGCTGAGTTAACTTTTAATTCTTGAATCCTTTTGTTTCTGAAAAGGGACAGTGTGCATTGATCAACATCCAAATGTGAGTGCTGCCGAGTTGGCTGAATGGCTTGTTTTCATCAGCAGTCTTTTCACATGATGTGAACATGTACAAAACAAACATAATACGGTACTTATCATGAGAGGGCCAAATCCATCTTGAGATGATACAGGTGGATAAAAATTGTCATTGGTTCACTTCAATGAATAATATGATGTTGGTACCGAATTCTACTGATATAGGAGTGATGTCAATCTTCTCGTCTTGTATTCTGTGTTCATTTTCCTTTTTTAAATGCCTCAACTGGGGGTTAAAGACAAACGTCACATCAGAAGCAGTTTAATTGCTGTGGAGAGAACGACTTTCTCAACCTGTCAGACTGTTGTTTAATGTGTAATTTCTGTCCTCTCTCTTGTGGAGCTTTTGTCAAAAGCTCTGATCTTGGAGACGATTGTCAGTGTAAAGCCATTTTAGAAACAGTGCAGTGGGATCTAATGAAATATGCTATTAAGTGTCTTTGTTACAGGTATCTAATGTTGTTATTTTACTTGACTTTAAAATTCAGGTCCTCTGCCACATAGATTTTTGAACATCCCTCAACTTTGTACCAAGTTGCTTGAGCAGCGTCAAAGCCTCCAGCTGCATAATTGTGAATACGTGTTGAGCTGTCGACCTCTGTGTAACTGTGACGTTCCTCTGTGTTTGCAGGTGACCATAAGGAAGGACCGTGAGAGCCATGACTTTGGTTTCAGTGTATCTGACGGGCTCCTGGAGAAAGGGGTGTTTGTCAACATGATCCGCCCAGATGGCCCCGCTGACCTGGCGGGGTTAAAACCTTTCGACCGCATTCTTCAGGTACTGTAAAGTTGGGTTTTAAAGAAATTCTACATTTTTGGGGAATTTTGCTTATCGACTTGTAGCAATGAGCTAATTTCCCAGAACGTCAAACTATTTCACTTCAATAAATATGAGTGTAGTAACATTGTTGATTGTGATCTTGCAGGTGAACCGAGTCAGGACCAGAGACTTGGACTGTTGTCTAACGGTGCCCCTAATTATAGAGGCAGGAGACTGCCTGGACGTGGTCATTAGCAGGAATCCGCTGGCAGCAGGAGACATTGGGCTGCCCGACGACTGTGACGCCCCCTCAAACTCACTGTTCTGCTTTTCAGAGCGCCGGACTAACAGCATCGCCCTGTGACCAAGGATGGACACGAGCCTTTTTGACCACGCTGCGGCGCCGGGACCTTGCGCACGACGCGTGACGCACGGCTTTTTTGTTTGTCACGTTGTACCTCTGAGACAAACCTTCACACTCATGTTCAGCACGCAGAGCATCCAGAAACAGTCACTCTCGCCACCTGGAAGCATCTCTCACTTAGAAAGTTACAAGTACATGTGTTCACTAATGCCAGTTTTGGTCACTGTGTTCACATGATGCAGTTCAGAGGAGGCTCTGGCTTCAGGGCAGGCCGACCCCCCACCCCTCACCCCCACCCTCACCCTCACCCTCACCCCCACCCTCACGTCCCAACTGCTTCCTTCTCCAGAGGCACAGCCACATGCAGGGTTATATAACCGGGAAGTCATAGCATCTGACTGAGCCAGGATGTCAACACACACGCCTGAGCTCTGGAGAGAGTCAAACGCTGCACACATGCACTCACTCACACACACACACACTGCATGTATTTACTATCCTTTGCTTTAACGAGCTTCTTTCTCCACTGAAAGAACATTTACCCAGTCGTGTCTTTCTTTTTAACTCTACACGTAACACGCACATGCTTTACGTGATAAACACACACACACACACACACACACACACACACACAGGTGTTAATAGACTCAAGGTTCAAGCCACATTGTGCATATTTGAGTTATTTCAGCCAGAAGTTGGCTCACTGCCCTCGTTTCCAGCCGCTCCTCCACACTGCCTGCCCTACAGAAGGGACAGTGCCTCCAAATAGACAGAAATGCTCTCTGCTACTTGCCAAGTATCATGAACGGATTTTAAAGCCCCCTTATATCGTAATACCAGGAATGCTTGTGAAGACACTCTAACCTTTCTGTTTTAAAGTGGGTGTCCCTTGATGGATGAATACTTTCTGAACTTTTTTTTTTTTGTTTGTCTCTTGACAACTCTGCCACGTGTTTTAAGATGTTTTCAGTTTCACATTCTGCACAGGTTTCTTTTTTCAAAGCTGCATTTGCACGTAACACACGTTGAGATCTTCCCTTTCACTTCTTTACGTTTTAATTTCACCGTGTTTTCTGTTTGTGGCATTGCACCAGAATGACTTATAGGTTGGTTTTGTGGTCCATCACCGATGCTTCCTGAAGTGGATCTAATCCTTTCCCAAAACGGAGGATGTGATTAATCATCAGTGATGAATGATTTTGTTGTCACTTTCACATCTGACTGGATTTGATTCATCAGTTGTACTCCTCTCTGCAGAAGCAGTTTTTCCTGACAGTATCTATGAGCATGTTAGGCATGCAGACGATTTGCTCTGTTCCGTATGGTCAAACGACATTTGGAGTAATCCGTTTGCTCCAACAGGGTCTTGATGAGTGTTCCCTTTTTTTTTTTATCATGATATCGCAAAATCTGGCCTGTTGATGTTGAACCTCGAATTAAGAAACATATTTCGTGTATGACAGGCTGATGTGAAGATGGCTGCTCCGTCCTGTTAAGAGCCACGTTATGGACTGTTCCTCCTTGGGACAGTAACTTTGTTCAATCTGATTTCAATCTCCTGTTATATTAAATGTCATGTTGTATACAGAGGCCTATTTTTAAGGTTTTATATTATTTTATTGTACTGTAGCTTTATTGTACTGTATAATGTACCATGGTATGCAGTGCTTTATTTTTTTATTTACAGTACATGCACATACAGTATAGTATCTTCATGTAAGCTGTGATGCTGAATGTGGCTGCACATTTTATTATTTATTTTATTTTGGTGTATTTCCACATCTGAACATGTCAGGAAAGATTTACTGGGTATTATTTTTACTTTTGTTATTTAATTTATTATATATTATGAACTGTGTTTTCTTTTTATCAGAATAAAGTTATGAAACCCGGTTGACTTGGCTCTGGTTTCCGAACAGTGTGTTCAATTGTGTGTTTAATTTAGCTCCCATCAAAACTAGATCATGCACACTGACCCGAAAAGTCTGCGAACAGACAGATTTTTATGTGGGTCAGTTGGTCAACCGCTTTGATCTGGACTGAAATATCCCAGCGACTGTTTAATGGATTGCATTGAAACTTCATTCAGACATTTGTATTTCGCTTGAGCTGAATCGTCATGACGTTGGTGATCAGCCGACTCTTCATCTAGCAGCACAATCAGATCTGTTCTTTTAGGGCAGAACTTGCACAGCCAGTACCCATCAACCCCAGCTCAACTGGCAAATCTTTGCATGCTAACATGCTCAACCGTGCTGGTACACATTGTACATGCTTAAAGCAAAATTATGCAACTTTTTAACCTTGAAACAACAGCTTCAAAATCATTGATGTTACAGTGTCTTATAAGGTGAAGTGTTTTTCTGTCTCAGCCACGCAGGATCACAGCGTTACACATGTTTACTTCAACATACAAGTTTTCAACGCATAACACTGTGACGTAAAGAGTTTTGTTGGTTGCTGGCAGTTGCATTGCATCCGACAAGTTGTTACAGACCTGTGATCTGTATTAACAGTGGTGTTGCTCTCAGAAACTGCGTGGGCCGCCAAATCGCACAAAAAGCATATTCCTACATAATGTTGCTTTAACATCAGCATGTAAACCTTGTCATTAGTCTTGTCTGTTTTCTCTATTTTGTTCCTCCTCGTCTCTTACATCCTCCTGACTCTGATTCCTATAATGTCTCCAGGTTCCCATAGATTGGCCGTCAGTGAGCGTCAATAGCCCTAGTTTTTACAGTGTGTCCAGCATTGTGGGCACTCGGCGAGCAAATATGGAAACCACTGGGGATGGTGATGGTGACAGAAATATCTCTGATTGGCTGTTTGGCTAAGTAACTCAGAGCAAGAGAGGAGAAACAGAAAAAGAAAGGGAGGGCCTGTAGTATCCATGATTTCACCCACATGTAGTTTCTCCTTATTCTTCACCGCCACCACTTCACACAATGCCATATACATATTCTCAAATAGAGGTGGCATTATTAGTTGGAGTTCTGTCAGAGAACACAAAGTCCTGAGTCATCTGGTTTCCATTTTCGAATGGCGGATACGGACTGCTGCTACCTGGTACAAGCTAGTTGGCTGTCTTCGTAGTCTTTGCGTTGTGTCCAAGTGCAGCCTTTTGGTCAAGATGCTGAACAGGCGACTCAAGTCAGCCTTCACCTCAGCTTACATGTCTCTCATTTGACTCTTCACAGAAATGTATCTGTATGCTCAGATAACGTCCTTTCACAAAGCGCTGTCCCTTCTCAACGAAGCGCTTGGAGCGCTCGCTTCCACCCGCACTGAGTCACTTTGGTTGATCATCCAGGTGACGCAAATGAAAATCTTTGGGGGTTCAGTGCCTCAAGGACTCAGAGAGGACAGTAGGGAACCAGAGACATGCCCAAATAAGCCAGTCCCATCTTTCTGGGCCAGGGGTCGATGCAGTTACCACCTGCCGGGGGGTGTTAGATTGATGGTGGAGATGGACCCCCGGAAAAATTTAGGGCAGCGCCAATGCCAATAACCCGTCACAGAGAGTGGGGAGTGGTCTGAGTCAGGGTGGTATAATGGGTATAACAGACTGGATTGAGGATGTTCCAAAACATATAGAAAGCTATTTCAAGCTTGGAATTGAAATGACTTTTATGTATATGATTTGTACATGTACTGAAAACAGACTGATGAAGGTTGGAAGGGGGAGGACAGTTGCACAATCACATTTACTGCCCCTGGTCCAAAACTACAGGAAACAACAGTAAGCAATGCTGGATTATTGGATTTTGGCCCCTTTTGAAATGAATTTTCTCTAAACTGGACAAGAGAAGGCTGTGAGGCCGTGCACACACCATTGAGCGCTTGTAGTTAAGTCATCTTGAAACGTTAGAGCTGACACGGTGTCCGGCTTGGCAGCTTTCCTGCTGGCCTGTGTGTCCATGTACACAAGATGAGGTGACATTGTGCTGAAATTCAGTCTCTAAATCATCCGAGTGATGCTACATCTCCTTTTAGCCAACAGCTCTGTTAATGTGCGGTCATGATTAGCATGATTAGCATTCAGTTTTTCAGTAGCACTTAATGATACAGCCCAAGATTTACGGCATTATCTTGTTGTATGAATCAAGTATAATAAAATACTGGCAAGCAGTTGAGAGTACTTGATACTTACACGTTACAGTATTGGGGAAGAAAATACTGGAATATTCTGAATAACCAATAAAAGTGGTCAGGGAAAATCAAACTCAAACTCCGTATGGATGTGTTTAAAAAAGATGTACTATACGGAGAGGTTATAACGTGGGGAATACAAGCCTGTATTCAGAAACGGTGCCTTTAAACAAGCCTTGAGGACTTCTGTGAGTGTGTGATGCCACATGCTCCCAGCACAGCTGCGGTTGAAAAAAACACAGCAACAGAGCTGACGTGGAACATGGTGGGCGGTCCTTGTTCAGGCTTGTGAGAGCCGCCCAATCAAAGTAGAGTGGGCGTTCCGTAAGGGAAGAGGCGGGGGGCTTAAAGAGACAGGCACTAAAACAGATTTTTCAGACAGAGGTTGAATAGAGGTGCTGCAGCAATGGGCAGTGTGAGGAAAGGGTGTTGTGTGTGTGTTTCAAAGCAAATAAACATTTTCTAGTAGACCCCCATGAATATGAGCATAATCACTTGAATGCTAACGATAGTTATTGTCTTACGGAAGCTAATGGGTTATCAAATATGTTGTTTTAATTGAAATATGGCCTCATGTCCCTTAGAAATCTTTACTTTTATCGTCTTTTCAGTCGCCAGTCAATCAGGAAGTGGTCAGGTAACAATGATTTGTGAGATTCCCGACATTTATAGGACCTGCAGCCTGGAACATGGCAGTACAACATTTGAATTTCCACCCTGAACCTGATGTCGGACGATAAATGCAGCTGCGTTAATATGGCCTATGTGGGACCTTTAACAGGTTAAACTCTAGCCCACTGCATGGGTAATTCAGCCAATCAGTTAAAGTTGTTTGCATTGATTACACAGTTGATAATTTCCCTAAAATACCCAGTTGTTTCTCCCTTAATGCCCAAAGTCGTTTAAATCCACTGTACAGTTCCAGTACCAGTAGTTTTTTTATTGGTAGCAGTATCATATAATGAAACTACAGGCTTTTATAGGCTATGTTGTAATATTTCATGTAACATGTCAATCATGTCATGTAAAAATACCCAACACCATTTATTAGTATTGAATATGTGTCTGTGAGGTGTGCAGACATTTCTCCACTTTGCTTCGCAGATGTTGACATTTAGAGAAGAAAAGAATAATCGACACAACAAACTCCAAAGAAAAAGATGTTTATTTGTAATCTATATAGAAATGATGCAATGTGCATCTCGTAGGGGACAACTGTGAGACAGAAATACTTTGGTACACTTGAATCTCCAAGTAGCACAAGATCTTTACAGACAAAGCAGCGCGTACTGTGGTGGCTTCTGCACATGCTTTCAGGACAACAGTTCCTTCAGATTCTGTATTCAACTGTGCGAGTTGTTGCATCATTGGACATCACATTTATTTTGAAATTTTGATGGAGCAGAGAATGCCATTGCTTCAATGAATATTGCACACTGAAAAATGTCATCCAAGGCTCACAATGTAACCGATACTTAACGAAAACAAGTTTGCTGAGTTTTCAGTAAAATCAATCAAATCAGTGTTGGTGTTCATATGATGTACAGTATAAAATTGTTACAAAAAGGCATATGTGATTTACAAACAATTCAAATTCTACAATACAAATGCCTAAACCGAACATTAGAAACTAGAATCCAGTGGTAGTTCTGCAGAGCGCGTCTGCACACAAAATGCGCATGATGGAGAGGGCTGTTAATTTGTTTTAGAAAAACATTATGCTTTTATTTGTTTTAACATTATGTTCTAACAGACCCTATGAATAATTACGAATCAGAATGTTTGCGGTCAGATTTTCTAGTCTATTTTTTGTCATTGTCTTAGCGAGGAGACAACTAGATACTGTATATCAAAGTTTACAATATCAAAAAAGTTAGACGCTAAAAATATTTCCTCCTGAAATGTGTTGCAAATGTAACTGCAATACCTCCCAACAATAAAAAAAAATAAAAATACTACAATAAAAGTGAAACGACATATAAAGTGCAAAGAGAGGTTTCCATAAATGCACTGGGACTGACTGTAGTAGTCACACAGGCAGTGTACAAATACTCTAAAAATGCCACTTCCCTTTTCTCCTCGCTTCCGCCTTCTCTTTTTATGATTCTGTCTTGATTTGTTTTTTTCAGGATGGATTTTCTCATGAATGCATTTCTCACAGTATTTGGCCAAGGCCTTGTTCAACTTGTAACTTAAAAGAGGTCAAGCAAGATAATCTCTATACACTGCATATTGCCATTCAACCTGTTACGGATATGTACTCTGATAGATGCGGGTGGCTTGTGGTACATTCATTTTCACTGCAGGGATGAAGAAGAACAACAACGAGAGATTAGATGTTAGCTCGGGGCAACGAGGCTGCCACAGTCACGGTGAGGGTGTTTAGACGTTTTCTATTTTGCTTTTCTAATTGCTCGATTAGTTTTACTGAATTTACGTGAAGTGAGAATTTAATCTTTTTTCTTCTAATACACCAAAAAACAATTCCTCGTCTCTCCGGAATCAACAGAAAGGTAGTAAACATTGAACATGTTCTATCTCAAATACTGCCTAAACTGAGATCAGTGCCAACTACAGCGACAACAATTGTAACATCAACAATATTGATATAGTAAAAAATAAAAATAAAAATTACAAGAGAAAAAAAAAAAAAAAAATTACAACAATAATATATAACTCTCTTCATAGAAATCAAACCAGAGTATCTCTAACGTGAATATATTGGACAATGTAAACCTACTATTATCAATGTTAGCAAATATGATAATAACACAGAAAGCACATCAGTCTTATTCCTCTCACAGAGAGCGCTCACATCATTGTTTCTACAATGGTGTGGGTGGGCTTCATCAAGCCATTGTTCCCGTTTGGGTCCAGGGGCTGCGTCAGCTCACTGCCCTTTAAGCTGTACTCTTTCGGGCGAGAGCTCACGCCTGACTTCGCCGGGGCTGCCACAGCTTTGATCCTCTGAGGGAAGGAAATGAGAGATTAGATTAATAAACATCATGAAAGTGGAGCAGTTTAAGGCTCAATATTACTGGGGAATGTGCTTGTTTGCTTTTTTGCCAAGAGAGAGTTGAGGCGATTGATGTCACTGTTATGTCCGTACGCTGAATGCGAAGCTGCGGCCGGCAGCGCATCAGCTTAACGTCGGCGTGGTTGCGTGACGGCCTCAAGGTAACGAAAAGGGGAGACTCTTTAATGGACCGCGAGGGTCACGTGACCCTATCGCTAGCGGCTGTGAGCTGTTGCAGCATTATCTTTCTGACCAAGCTGACAGTGGGTGTGATGATGATGCTCATTAGCCGAGGTGCACACTCAGGATAGTTCGCCACTTCATCACGGGGTTCAGGTCAGCACAAACCAACAAAAACTAATTGTAACTTTGTTTGCATGAATATTCTTAATAAACATGCAATATGGCTAAGTAAGCTACATTTCTATCTCAGGACCGCAATTTTTTTTTTGTGTTGCTCACATAACTTTTAACGTTTATCAGACGAAAACAGAGGTGAAAGAATAGAAAAGAAAACATGGCAGGTTGATTAACAAGATTTTTTACTTTTCCAAGGACAGCTGCGTTATGTGCTTCTCCACCAAGCTAACAGAGCTTGAAGCCAACTCGACACAGTGGACAAACAGCGTAATTACAAACAACATGTGAAACACAGAAATACTGTAGATGTTGCAGATGTTTTTGGCATTACAGACCCTTCGAAATATCTCATTTAGGTATTTGGATCCATCCTGTTGGATCACGATCAAAGTCTAGAGGAGACTCATGATTAAATAATTGTATCCCCTGCCAAGTAAGTCTGAACAGAGCCCCGACTCCAACGCCGTATCCAGGTCCATGTTCTCGACTGTTTACCTTCTTATGGCACGGACAAGCTATCGATGCTACGTTAAACTAGCACACTCACAGTCGCTCCTGTGAATCTCACTTTTACATCGATTTTGGTACAGATTAAACAATCAAAACACAATGTCTGACATGCTGACATTCAGCTGTGAGTTGATTTCACCCACTTAGTGTGCTTTCGCCATATTTTTGCCAGTGCTATTTGCAAGAAGATATGTTTCCTATCATGTTTGTCTGGGCCCTGAAGGTGCTGGTCAGAGCCAGGCTAGCTATTTCCTTAGTCCCGATGCTAAGCTAGGCTAACCATGTCCCGGATCTAGCTCATATTTAAAGTACAGAATATAAATGTGATATCGATCCTTGAGTCTTTGTCTTGGCAAAGAAAACAAAAGAAAGATCAAAACTGTTCCTTTAAAAGCACTTAAGAGTTGAGTCATCTCACCTCGATCAGGGGTCCCTCAGACTGTAAGATCTTGATGACCATCACCATGGGGATGCAGATCATGGAGGACAGGGCCAAACACCAGCCCAGACCGATTGCCCAGTCAGGGTACTCGTACACCTTGTTATACGTCAAGGGCTTGTACTTCACCAGGGAGAAGACAAAGCAGCCCTGAAAAACAAACACATGGTTCTTTTAGTGTCGGCAAGTTGTACGCCTCTAACTGACCTTGAGCGTCACATGTTCATGACCCCAGAACAATAAAGTGCAACACTCCTGGAGGCTGCCAATGATCTCTCACCATGCACAGGACAGGAGTGATTATGGTCCAGCTCCATTTCATCCATGGGTTTGGTCTGTAGCCAATCATATCCTCAACTCCGTCGTAGAAATTATCAACTCCTATCAAACACAAATGAAGAATGACGTTAGGTCTAACAAATGTCTCGGCAAAGTTTGAACACACATAATACTACTACTCTCGTGTTGTTGTTCGTTATTGTAGAGTGACCTTCATATCTGCCGTTACAAATTAGCATATTTATGGGCCCTTATCTCTGTTGTCTGCAGCACAGACTTCCACTAGGTCATGTGTATGTAGTATAAACACTCTTTGCTTTGTCAGTCATTAACGAGCTCACTAGGTCATCGCTTATCTTTCCTCAGTGCTGATTGTGGAGAGCTAGGCCCGTGTGTTTTACTGTATTATTGTGCAAGATGTTCTTATATTGTTCTCCTTTGTGCAGGTCAGCAGTACTTGGCTTCAATCGGCTTTTGGTTTCTTTTTCAAATCGGGCGAGGGACTACAGGAGGAAATCAGGCTGCTAGTCTGAACTGTGGCAGATTTACAGTTGCTCAGTTTTCAGTCGATTATTTAGAATTAGACACATCAGCTACACTAGCTCGCGGCCAAGTACAGCAGCTATAAGGTCCTTTGTGATGCTGCTATAATCGCTTCTATTGTTAAATAAAAGGATAAATAAAAATTTTTTAAAGAGTCTGCAACAGCGGATCTAGATTTTTCCACTTAAATAAATAAACACATAAATAATTTGTATTGATGTATGTATATTGCACATTAGTCAACAGTTCTGAAAATGTACCAGTGTTAGTTATGCAGCTAATTTTTAACTACTGTCCTGTACAAGATGTTCTGCAAGCAAACATCTCAGCTTATGACCATTTACAGCCAAGCAATGCATACGTGTTACACCTGGTCATAGGTTGTTTATGTGTGTTGGCAATGAACAACCAACGAGTGAAGTTCCCTCCTGTACGTATTATTCTATAGCTTTTAAAGTCCTAAAGACAAAAAAACACATCTACATTTTCAACCCAGAATAAAACTTTCGGTGCAGATCTGGATAAATTAACGGATCCGAGGATTGCTTTGTTCTTTCTTTTACATTGTGAGAGGGAATTGTTCTACGTTTTTGTTCATTTTCTCAGCTGAATTTAGGTGGCTGGTATCTATGACGGAGGACAATTTTAAACGGATTCAAGATGTGGTGAGCTTAAATTAAGATTGTTTTTTTTGGTTTGTAGAGTGACACAGGTATCAATACAGAGTTTGGTATTGGATTTGGGTTGATTGAATCAAAGAGGAACTGTTTTCTGGTTAAACCAGGTTCCTGCATCTGGTTACTGAACTTGTCGTTTTAACCTGCTATAATTGCCTGGATTGACACATTGAAGGATTGTTCAGATATGAAAAGTTATTCCTGCCATGGTTTTATTACTTCTGAACCCCTTTATCTGAATCTTGGGAAAGATATTTGTGGAAATATACTTTCTGTTGTACAGCCACAACAAAATGTTTGCAATTAAACAAATCAGTAGTGCGGAAGATGCAGCACCGCTTTCATTCATTAGGCTAAATGCTTTTCCCTCATTAATAACAGTAGGATATACTGTAATCTGGTGGGAGGCAACCCTGTGGAGCCAATCACAATTTAGCTCGGGGACAACACCTTCCCCATCCCCCTCACCACGCCCCTGCATGCAGTTAAACATATTTACTACTGATGTGGAAAGAACCACAAGGACACCTTTGTTTACCACCACAGAGATCATTACTTTGACAAACGACACACACTACAAGATCGCATAGAGTCGTTTCCACTTACCATAAACCCAGGCTACAGCAATACATTCAAAGAATGCAACCCACAAAAGGCACACACCACTGGCTGCATAGTAGTCAAAGAGTTGAAACACATACATGCCACCCTGGAAAGAGAAAAGAAGGAGAGCTGCATTAATTATCTCTCTGATGTGTGAGGGAGGAAAGAGTCATGGAGATGGGGCGTGGGGGGTAGGTGGGGGGGTATTAAAGCAGGAGTTCAAAGCAGCGCACAAGAATGCTGGCACCCCACCAACCGAGGCAGAGTTCAACAGGTGCCGAGACGTCATTGAAGCACGGTTAACTGCTGAACGGAAAACGGCATTCCGAATTGTTCCATTCAGACACACAGGATGTAAGTGGTGAAGGTGGCTGGAGGCCATATTTGGTTGCATATTTGCTTAACAATGCAGCAACCGACAGACGCGTGGAAAAAAAAAGTCTGTGGCACTATCTCTGCCGTCGATCAGGCGGCGCGGAGCCGACTTTTCCTTCTCTAAACAGGATGAGCGGTGGATGTGCGAGAGCGCAGAAAGAGAGGCCGTCGCTGAAACTTACTTTCGTCACCATGGCGAGTCCCAGAAGATAGCTCATGAAACACATTATGGCTATGAAGATCTCTCGCCGGTAACCCTTCCTGAGGATGTCAGGATATAGATCCACGATGGAGGTGATCTGTCCTTCCACTTCAACAAACTGTGGAAGGGGACAAAAAGCAACTGTTAAGCTCTCATGGGGGAGAAAAATAAATAAATCAATGTCTCTTTCTGTGTGCATGTAGCTCTTGTTTTGCCTCTACAAACGAGTGATTAGAGAATGAGAGCGGCCTTTGTTGGCCAGTAATGAGAATTTAAACAGGGCCGCTCTCTGCAACACTGGTTTGTTGCTACCAAGACACAAGAGAAACAAAACAACAGTGAATCACTGTCTCCGTCTCCCTGTCTCTGTCTCCGGATTGCCTCATAAGAAACATAATGTCATGACAAACTTATTAAATTGTTCCTATCTATCTTTATGCACTGAGAAAACGCCTCTGCATTGCATGAAGGACCAAACAATAAACCCCTTACATAACAGTGGCATGTATGTGTGAGGGATGCTAACAATATATAGCATTCAAGGCCGCAAATCTGCATGAACTTTATGGTCCTAAATGCACCCACACACACATACATGCACACACATACACGCTGTCACCATCTCTCCCATGCATTTACATGGGCTCAAATATAGAGCATCGGACTGATCTCGCAGTTGGCTGTGAGGAGTAGCCGGCCATGTGCAGGACTGAGTTAGCACAGGAGTAGAATTACACTTGGAGGCAGGAAATATGATACAGCCCCGTGTGGAAACGTTTTGTCTGCTTAGATTATCCTCTCTTAATCAAAGATCTGCCTCCTATCGACGCGAGATGGCTCGCATGCAAGCTATTGTGATGATTCCTGCTAACTAAATGTTTGGGCAAAGGTCCGTTAACTTAAAAGAAAAACTTAATTTGCAGCGTTAGAGGGTTTTAAAGGGCTATACCTGATACCTTGGAGACGTTGGACGTGTCACCAAGACACCAAATGTGTTTTACACATTGGGGCTGGCAGAGGGCAACCAACCCAGCGGAGCTGGCAAGCGTTTGTGCGAAATTAACACGCAGCACACCGACTAACTATTCTGCTCATAGCTTGACACCGCAGTCATTGTGAAAATACCGACCTGGCTGTCGAGGCCCAGAAGCAGCAGCATGATAAAGAAGAGGATGGCCCAGAGAGTTGGCATAGGCATCATGGACACAGCTTTGGGGTAGGCGATGAAGGCCAAGCCAGGACCTGGAAGGAGAACATAAAAGGGGACGGGGAGAAGGGGTGGAGAAGGGAATTAACATTTCATATCTAATTTCAGCTTGGACGACATGAGGGGAAGTGGAAGAGCAATGTACAGGTTGAGCTAGAGAGGCTGACACAGCCAATAATCTACAGGAAGTGTGATCCAATATGGCCAACAATGCAAGGACAGTGGATAGATTGAACTGGATTGAATGATGACTCATTGTTGGCTTTATGTGTTGAGTGCGCTGAAGTGTCCTGTATATGTTTACTTGCAGGACAAACATCAACACCATATTCAACTGTGCATATTGACACTATACATTACATAATGTCCTGCTGTTTATACTGTGCTGTATAAGCAAAGCCAAACCATTCTGTTCTGCTGCACTGTCAAAGTGACAGTTAGTTAATTTAGCCATTACCTAAAAACTACCAAATAAAGCAGACTAGTATATATCGCATTACTTTAAGTAAGATAAACTTTTAACATTTACAGTTTACTGATTTTTTTTATCATACACTGAACATTTGAACGGTTGAATTTACTTACATTTATTAGCTGACTTTACTTGGTAATTTTGAGGTAATAGGTTTGTGCAGTTGTTTTTAATAAGATCACCATGTCAGAGTTCACAGTGTAGTTACACACAGACAAATCAAAGCCGCTTTCAATTTTGCATATTGTCCTATACATATAGATATATATTACATTCCATATGCATTACAATGCATTTTTTCTTCTGTCCCCACTTTCTTGCAAAAGGAAAAAACTGCGTTGAACAGTTGTCCTTTTACTTACTGTGTGCAATAACTCTAACGTGTAATCTGTGCAGACGAAACAATCAATTCAGCAGAATGTAAGAGCATGAGCTGTGACGTCAGCAATCACATGAGCCTCAAGTGAACAGCTGAACAAAATACATCTCTACAAAAAAATATGGTTCAATTTATAAATTTAGGTTTCACATATAATGGCACATCTTGTACACAGTTTGGTAAAACTGTGAATTTGTTTTGTTCATTTGTTACGTTCAAAACTGGCAAATGTCTCCCACTTTAATAGAGGATATCAGACTATCACCTCTGGACCAGACCGGTCGGGCTAGCTGGTTAACATGCTAACTTCAGTACAAGATGTTTTCAAACTTAAATTCTGGCCATATCTTACAAATTGCTCCTTTAAAGATGGAAACAAGCTTTAATTTGTAATGAACAGAGCGAGCATGCTGAAAGAAGACGCATCTCCTTCAAAGTCCACATACAGTGTAAAGAGAAGACAGAAACAGAACCGGTGGCGTCCACCTCCACAGCTTGTTAACAGTGCTGCTGGTCAAGAAATATCACCTCAGGGTGCCGGTGCACATACAGTAAGAGTACAGACACTACGTTGCCAATCTTCTTACCAATGTCCCCGGGTCAAAAAGAAATCAAAGCTACTAAATAACATGAGCTGGTTCAGTGTGGGACATGAGGAGACCTGAGGCCACTGAACACCTGTAATAATGACGTACAGGAGCTCTTAAACACCGCAGTTCATTGTGTAGCTAACACACACAGCACTTGGCAAAAGCAATGTCCTCAGAAAAAGGTGGAACATGTTTCAGAGTGAAGTAACAATTCTGTTTCTTTGAGGCTTTTTATTCAAGGAGTGTGGAATTGCCGATACCTCTACATTTCAGCATCATCGTTTCCGAGAGTTTAATAAAAACACTTGAATTACTTTTTTCCGCTCATTTAAAAAAAATTGTGGTTGCTTGATTCAGTCTTTTAAGTCTCCAATTGTCCATTTGTTTTGTTTGGCAGCAGCACCCACCATCACTGCTGCCATCACCTTGGACCCTCGTACCTGACTCTGCCACATCGGCAATGTCCACCCCTTGTTCTTGTGCCATGAAGCCCAGGACGGAAAATATTGCGAAGCCAGACACAAAACTGGTACCGCTGTTGAGGCCTCCCAGCAGCAAACAGTCCCTATGTCACACATATGTCATGGAGGTTGTTAATGAACACAGGCGGAACCGAAGTTCCCATTTTCTTTTCACGCAACTGTCTCTGACACGAGTTGCGGTCACTACTACAGTCCCACTTTCCCCCCCCCGGCGGAAACACAGCTCACCTGTAGCAGTTGTATTTGTATTTGTTGTAGCTCCCCAGCGACGTCATGGCGCCCAGGCAAATGGCGTAGGAGAAGAAAATCTGGGTTCCTGCATCAATCCACACCTGGGGAGAGGGAGAGAGGAGGAGGCTCGCTGATTCTCAGTCAATTCAATTTTAAATTTCATCAGCTTCTTCCTGTCAGCTTAAGTACACATGATTGTCTCAAATTTAAACACACAGTAAGAAATTTCTGCCGCTCGAGGTCTCTCAAATCAAAACAATGAAAACAAAATAAGTAGTAGTATCTTGGATGACATATCATCCAACGTTTCCCTGGAAGTCAAAGCAACAGGAGCCCAAATAAAACGTGGCGCTAGGTGAAGTCGATTTTAGACATTTTAATCATGAAATGTTAAATATCATATGTTTAGGCTGATAGCATTAACTTTTTTGCAAACAGTTGGTTATTTGAATATCCAAAATATGTGGACAACATTAGCTTTTAATCAGAGTTTGTGTCTCTGTGTCCCCAATTCGATTTTAGCTCGGTTTTGGTCACCACCAACTCCTGACGTGGATATTTCTAGCTCATAAGATGCTAAATGCTGACCTACGTTTACCAGCTGGTCGCCAACTGTTTGTGTGAGCTGAGATTTTTCAGCGAAAAGGTCAGAGAACGAGACTGATGAGAGCAATACATTTGGACAACAAGTTAAACTTCAGCCAGCCAACCAACCAAATAAATGAGTTTAAAGATGCTACAAAGCTCTGTAGCGCTAAGAGGGACTGATGATTTCCTGCGTGTATGTCACCAAAAGCAACCACTTTTACACAAAAGTAACAACATGATTCACTGCTCGCATAAAAGTATTGCAACCACTAATTAAATAGAGCATCAGTCACCACAATTTCCACATTAGCAAAGCTCCCCCAACATATACTCCAAGGTGTGGACAGAGTGTTATGGCGAAATGTTATCCGAAACCTAATGAACATGATGTACTCTGATGCAGAGTTAAATCTCGGTTATTTTCCAAACCTCAGCGTTTGCACGTCAGTCGAGACATGCCTGCCTGGTTTTGATGTCGCTCTAATTTCTCATGAGAAATGATGTAGTCAAGTTACAAAACAAGGAGAGAGGGATTAAAATGAAAAATATCTTTAACATGTAAAACTTGAGTCTATGTTTACACGTCAGGGAGTTCGCGACAGATACACGAGAAGATTGATCAGCTGAATAATGAGGCTACGTCAGCTGGTTAGCTTAGCTTAGCATAAACAGCGAAGAGAGGAATGGGAATGGCGAGCCTGTGTCCGTCCAAAGGTAATAAAATCCACCTTTCGGCACAGCTGTAGATTTTGTTACCTTTGGACAGAGCCTAGCTATCTGTTTCCAATTTTTATGCTAAGCTAACCAGCTGCTGTTCGCTGACAAGAAGAGAAAATGGGGGGGAAAGCCAAAGCCCCTTGAGCAGTATCCATGATTTGTCACCTCCATCTCTATCCCAGTGCCATTTTCAACTTTTTATCATACATATTCTTATAGGCTATATTAGAGAGAGTGGTGTGAAAAAAGGCTGCTTTATCATGACCAACCAGTTTCGCTTTTTGAACGACAAATACGGACTACTGCCACCTCGTGGTACGGAGAGTAATGTCCTTTCACGCAAGCACTGAAAATAAAATGTAGCTGGCTGTCAGCCGTAGTCATTGTGGTTTCTTTTTTTTTGGGCCGAGACAGAGGCGACGCAACAGCTGGCTTACGTAGCTGCCAAGTCTGCCAATTCTTCAGTTCTGTTGGATTTGGTGTATTTGGGCCATAAGCTGTCAAACTATTCCTTTAATAAGTGGAGAATAAAGAAGAGAGATGAAGAGTTCTTGATCGTACCTCTGGGTCTTGCAGACGGGTCAGGTTGGGGTAAAGGTAAAATTTGATCCCTTCGGATGCCCCGGGCAGGGTCACTCCTCGCACCAGCAGCACAATCAGCATCACAAATGGGAACGTTGCTGTTATGTACACCACCTAAGAAAGGAAAAAGGCATTATTTGCCAAAGTACTGAACAACAGTTTTCAAACTTGTGACTCATCGTCCTCATGGGATACACACTACTTCCTTTTTAGGTTCCCATTTCTTTCTAACTGGAGGACAAAAGAAATATTGTTCGCCCCTCTTCCTCAAGTATTTTTACAGAGAAAAAGAAAGAAAGGGCCTGTGAACACTGATGCATGCCGCCTTCAGACTTCATGGCGAGGTTTTGGGATGGAGTGCATGCCCAACTGAGCATGAAGCACACTGCGTAAAGGCGTCTCAATTTCCATACTGTGATCATCATTTAATCACACAGTGAACCTTCCAGTAAATGAGGATATAAATACTCAAATGGCTCTTAATAGAGTTAATAATTTAATAGAAACACAGAGTTCCTCCTGTTGGCTCTGGCCCAGTTTCTGTGCCGTTAACAGAAACAGAAAGAGGACTAAGGAGGGGCAGTCAACTGTTTACAGCCGACAGTGAGTCTGGCCAACAAGTAACTTCCAGGACAGCAGAGGCTTGTGTCTTTAAATCAACCAAATTAACTGCCTTCCAAGCATGTGGGTTTTCTCTGAGCAACAGTGTTTTGTCACTGACAAGAAGTAAAGGCCAAACAGCATCCAGGCAACACAATAACTAGAGGATGTGTGTCTACGCCTCGGCACTCACTTTCCCAGTGGACTTGACTCCCTTCCAGATGCAGAAGAAGCAGATAACCCACACTGCCAGGAGACACAGCGCCAGGTCCCACTTCAGGGGCCCGATGTCCTCGATCCCAGTGGAGATGCTCAGGACATTGCGTCTGCAGAGGATACACAGGCACAGAAGAGGTTAACGGCAGTTGAAACAGAAGAACTTATCTTGTTCATTTTTCAAAACACGCCCAAGGAGATTAGTCATATGACATCTCTGGATTATGACCCTGTCAAAACGAAAATAAAAGCGGAAATCTAACAAACCCATGACTTAGCCGGGTGACTCTGAGGGTGAGAAGACTGTGAAAAAGCTTTGAAGCTGGAGCCTTTAAGTGTCTAATGTTGCATAAACACTCCCTGAGTTTGTTGTGATGGATTGTCATCACATTCAAACATGTAGCATAGCAAAAGGGCATGTGAAAAAATATATTTTTTCATATTTCTATATTTCAGTCTCAAGTCAAACTTTGAGGAGATGCACTGAACATTAAAAGGTGTACACAAAAGTTTATAGAGAACTAAAACAAAACTGCGCCTTTTTTAGTAAATGAGACACAACCAACATTAAAAAATGGTGTTCTTTAGTTCCTTAGCATATTCACACATGTGTGTGTGTTAGTTAGGCATGCTGACAGCGATTACTTACTCCCAGAACTCAGTGACAGGGGAGGTGAAGTTGGTAATGTTGGCTGCCAGCCACAGGGTCTTGTTCTTGCGGACTGTGTCCTCTACACAGAATTCTGTGTTCCAGGGCTGCTTGCATTTTGCCCATGGGAGCTCTGGCTGAAAGCACTGAAACAGGTAGTAGAGTCCCCAGGCCAAGATCACGATGTAGTAGATGTTCAGTAGAGATACGATCACAACAGAGGCATAGCCGATACCTGGAGTGGAGCAGGAAAGAAAGGCAGTTTTTAACATTAGCTCACGATGTTGCCCAAGACAGCGTTATAATTTTGATTATCTTCACATCTGTAAAAGTTGCCTATTTACACATCCAGCAGAAATAGAGTGCAGTTTGTGTTTCCGGTCACCTGATAAATACTCATTCTCTCTTTTAGCTCCACATCTCCTGTGAGAAATATTCACTAAATGGGGTCAACAGGGCTCAACTCAACCAGCTTTAACCACCTGAGAGTGAACACAGCTAGACACCAAACTGGGACTGAACACAGCCTCAAAAACCAACTGAAGTCAGTTTAACAACAGGGGGTTATAGGATGGAGACGATTTACAGGGACTCCAGTCAGGTCTATGACTTTTAACGTCCTACTTGGTGAACTGAGGATTTATTCATACCAAACCAGAGGTGATGGTTGAAAAACAAACCAAAACTATTTTGGTGAGCTCTGTTTAGTCTATGTCGAGTTTGAATGAAGTGTGTTTTACAATTAGTTAATGTGGCAATTAAGCTTGTCTCAGTTCAGTAACAGAGAGAAACTTGAATTCAGACCTGTATGGTTGTAATTTTCTGTTTAACAATTTCAATTTTGGACATTTTGTGAGTTTATTTTGTTGATCTATTAGACTAAAAGCTGGCATACTGTATATCTCCCAGCCAAAACTAAGGGTGTTTATCAATTTATGCTGCTACAAAGTGGTGTTAGGTTAGCACGCCAACTGCAGATTAGCAGACTGCACTGATTGTTTTTATGTTTTAACTTAAATTGTGGTCATTTGCTCCCTCTGACCACACCCAACCACACCCCTTGTGGGTGCTGGGTGTAAAACTCTGAACCAGAGAGGGCAGTTCATCACTGATTTTCAGCCTTGATCAACTCTTTCATTGAGGACTTAATGTAAACAAGTGAACTGCTTGTGTGAGGCGGAGACTGCTGCTAATCAACTTTAAGAGCCGACTATCGCACATAAAGAACAACTTACTCTTTATAAACTCGAAGAGTGGAAAACTTCCCTGGCTGGACTCCGCTATCTACTGTTATAATGTCCTTAGTGTTTTTATGCTATTTTTAGATGACTTTGCCATGAACCCGAGCACAGAAATCCCCGGTACTCTTCCACTGCCCCAGAGTATTTTTAAACTGATCATCTCTGTTGCTCCCCACCTCCTCGTCCCCACATACCAACTGAAACTGATAGACAAGTCAATGCTGTGACAGGTGTGAGTGTACGCGACTGTGTGCTGGTGTGCATGGAGAGTAAAGTCATGAATTCTTCTTGTGATAAAAAAAACATGTGAAGACGGGGGAGGGGGACAATGTGGGGATTTGTGATTGGCCAGTTTTGCGGCCACTTGTGGACTTTCTCTGCTGCCAGACGCTGCAGCAGATGGACAGATAGCAGCCTCAGCGCTGCCGCGAATAGCGGAGACCATCGGCAGCTGCTAGAGATCCGGTGCCGCGGAGTTTCCTCTCTTTTCATGTCAAGTCCTGCGTGTGAACATGAGTAAGGGTGTGACGGCAGCTGCTGCGGGTGCTGGGCCCCTGTGCTTGTCTACAGCTGTCACTCGAAGGTAAAAAGGGGGCTACACCTAAGAGCAATGACAGGCTCTAGACGTGTTTGAGGGTATCGGTAGCTCATGGTGAGCTCAGGTCAAGAGAATTGGACCCTGACGACACGGTCACAGCGAGACATACAGGATTTTGAAATTCCTATATGCGCAAGTGGATCCAAACTGCAGCTCCACGTCAGCAAAAATGATCTTCTCATGAGACTTTTCTCATCGCTAGGCAACTTGGTGGGTCTGTTTCCATGGTAACCAAGGACTCATCAATCCATTACACGCACCAAATATGCAATTTAAGGGTGAATTTGGGTGTATTCATGTGTACGTGCCTACTTAAATCTGGAATTAAAGTATACTATGGGGATTCTCCCGCCATGATACTGCTTAACTCCTGCTTAACTATGACTACAAGATATGTAGTCCTTATATGAAAAAAATCATATTGCATTTATTTTGACAGATGTTGCAATTGCAATATGATTCAATATAAGTAGGAACGATTATTTTTGCATCAGGATTTTCATTTTCACTGAAAAAAACTACCCCAGAATCATCAACAGCTTGTAAAGAAATAACAGTTTTGACATTGCGACGTCTGTGTATTGTGTTGCAGAGATAGCTACTTAAGTTAGCAGGCTAACCAGCTAGCCCAGGCCCACGCTGTAAACACCAACGCACGCCCCCTAACCCAGCTCCCAGTACGGACCTCTACATGGCTATGTTAGCAGCAGTTATTGCAGACCCCTATTTGTTTTGAGACAGGAGGTCAACTCTTAGATACTGCAACCTTAATATTACGATGATGTGACATTTGTTTGGGCTGATACCATATAAACATGTTTTCTTTAATTCAGACGACATGATTTGTTGGCACTACAGCATTTTGTTATAATGCTGTTTTTGTCGCACGTTTTACTTTTATCGAAACACTGCCGCTTGTTATTGCACCTTTCTTGATGATCTTCCCATTAATTGAGCAGCCTCATTCTCTGCTGCGTAATGTCGTTTACACAACGCAAGGCAGCCTAATGAAGTCAGACTGCTCCAATTACACTGGGATGATACTGGGCTGAGGCAGGAAGTAAATTCGGGGCAGAGTACTTGTTTGGACAAATGAGGCTTTTACTCAGCATTAATTATTAAATGGTCTTGCCAGGGACAGTTAGTGCTGGGATGCACAACTTCTATTTCGGCGTGCGAGCAGTGTGTGTTTGGTGTCTTCCTGTCTACTTGGACTGACCAGTGAAGATGGGGCAGAGCTTGGCCCAGCAGGTGATCCCTCCTTCAGAGGTGTACTGGCCCAGCGCGACCTCCAGGAAGAACACAGGCAGGCCTCCCCCGAACAGGAAGATGGTGTAAGGGATGAGAAACGCACCTGGGTAATGGATACAGGGGACAGCTCAGAGTGAGACATCTGGTCATTTCTGTTGGCTCCTAACACTAGCATCTGTTGTGTATCTGCAGCTTACCTCCACCATTTTTATAACAAAGATATGGGAACCGCCAGACGTTTCCTAATCCGACAAAGCCACCGGCCACGGACAGGACGAAGTCGAGCTTACTAGCCCACTTCTCCCTCTGAGGAGCCTTGCCTTCGGCTTCATCCTCGGGCCTCGTGCCCGGGCTCTTCCCTGGTGAAGGTTTCAGGGTGTCCTTGTGGAAGTCCTTCAGGCATTGGAGTTTTTCTTTTTGTGCCATGCTGCGGGCGGCAAGCAAAAAGAAGATGGAATGAAGGGACAAAGACAAAGGGAGAGCGAGAGACAGAGGTGATCGGGATAAGACACAGATGAGAAGACACAGCGCATTAGGGGGATAATGCTGTCTCCTGATTGCGTTACAGCATGCTGTGTAACCGCTAAGGACATGATATACAGTACTATGCTAATCTTGCTAATCTGATGCATGGAGGTCATTCAGACTGGAGAGGTGTTTTGGGGAGCTGATTTGCACTGAGACAGACAACAGAAGCCTCCTCTTACACAATCGGTGCAACCGCAATGTGTAGCACTCAGTCGATAAATCTGAGTACAAATCCCACTTTGCACGCTGCAAAGTATGAGGCTCAAACGGACTTTGGCGACAACACGAGCACATTCACATCACTGTTTTCGATGTAGTTCTGCTGTCGAATTGGACTCACAGAGGGGGGTACATTGTCACCGAAGGAAAAAGGAAGGGAATGTTTTGGACTGGATACGTGCCTCTGAGACCTTGCCTGACCCCTGTAGGAAAGTTTTCTTTTAGCGTTCTTCTTATACTACTGTATCAGCAACAAGTCAGTCCTCCCCGTAAGCCAAATTTAGCAGGGGAAGATATCCCTGTGCATTCCCAAAGCCCTGGCTGCTCTCCGGAAGATACAACAGCTTAAGTTCACTTGAGTGTTTACACTGTAAATCGCCTTTCCAAGAAAGACAGGATTTGTTATTACCGACCAAGGGATCCTATTTCCCCCGCCTGAGCCAAAGAAGAGAAAAGAAACCGTAATGAGACCGGAATTACTTAGTAAGACATGTCAAAACTGAACGTGATTTACACTCCCAGCTGGTTCAGAGAACAAAAGACGGACGGTGACACGAGACAAAATATGAGATCGGTTGTAATGTGAGTGACAAAGGCTCAGGAGCAACATCGAATACTTCCCCTTAAACCCAGGCAGCTGTCTGATAAAAGAACAAGTTGTACAGAAAACGTGTCAAGCCTCCAAATAAGATCCTGGGTTTCTGTTCTCACTGAAAAAAGGCGTAAAACTTTTGTGACAAATGAACGGTATAAAAAAAAAAAACAGACTTTAAATCAAAGAAAGGGAACAAACAATCATCAACGTGACAATAAAAACTTTCCCTCTCAGGAATCTGCACTTCACTTTATCAACGCTTGAACGACAACCGCTCCATCCCCCTCCCGTGTCCCATCATTTTCTGGGATTTCTCTCTTCCTGTTATGCATGACAAGTCAAGTTGAACCGCTTTTCCATTCTCAAAACCCTCCTTACATAACTGGATCAGTTCTTGCCCACCCTGTTTCTCATCCTGTTTCTGTCTCTGTCCTTATCCCTTTCCCCCCTACTTTTCCCTCTGGGTCGGTCTGCTCAGCGTTCGCTTTCACCTGCCCCCGCGTGGTGTTAGGACGCTGTCTGCCCGCCAGATAAGTCTTAAGGCAAACTGTCCTTGGGATTTAATCCAGACAAACTTGACTCCAAATTAACAGATTAAAAGAAAAAAAAGAAAAGAAAAAAAAAGAAAAACTCAGAACAATGTTATTACAGCGTAAATCCTCACTGATGTTCAATTCAAGTCACTTTCTACCAAGAGATATGAATCACAAAAGTCAACAATAAGATCTGTCTGCAGTTCTTCCCTGTTTGTTTAACCTTTTAGCAAACAAATACACTCTTAGAATATCCAACAAACTGTTCAACCTCTTTCCGTTTAACATGTAGAAGAACACACAAACCCTTAACAAAAAAAAACCAAACAAATCTAGCCTCATTTCAAACAAAGCAGTTTAGCAAACTTACATTTCCTTCATGGCTGCAACTATGTATAGAGTTCCTCTCTCTCAGCTGTCACCATTCCTCTGAACTGAATGCCGTTTTGCCGACACGGGTCACAAGAAGTGGAGCTGGCGGCAGGGCCCGCCCCCTTTGGCTCAAGACAATTAAATCCAAAGTAGAGATTGGACGCAGCCGAGCTGTGACAGACAACTCAGGTACCAACGTGGGAGACTGTAAATTTCCACTTCCCACTACTGCCTGCCCACAAACATACACACGGCCAAGCGGTGGGGGATGAGTGAGTGTCACACATGCACACACACACACGCATGCCCGCCCACACACACACACACACACACACACACACACACACACACTTCTTATTCATGTTGGAGACACAGAGGACAAGTCAGAGGCAAAGAAAGGCTTGGCTGGCCCAACACTGGGCCGGGGGTGGGTCTTGATTTATGATCTTGGATGAACTGAAGGAAGCACTGAGAGTTTTATTGTCTTTTATAAACTCAAATATGAAGCGCGGATTCATAACAAGCCCCACATAACATCACTTTGCACCTATTTTTTTGTTTTTATCCAGGCTCATGCTGCGATATTTCCTGGTATGCGATACATGTTAAATCTCTCCTCTGTTCTTTCATGACATGTGGTTTGTTATCTGGGAAATGTAAACGGCTACAGTATCAGCTTATAACAACGCCTAATAAGGTAATGTGTCTCCTCTGCTCGTCCAGCGTCTGTTTGGATACCATTCAATGCTCCCAGAGCTCACAATGGCTCGGACAAAGAGTGGCATGCAAGAGTCAATTAAAAAACTGATCATTTCCCCCTCCCTGCAGGGTCTGCAGAGCTACATGGGTTGACCAGGATCAGGTGAACCTCTGCACACGCACGCACGCAGATACACACCCTTGACACCTCTTAGCCTCGCACGACGCAATAATCCATCATATTCTGGTCAGTGTCAGGCTCTGTGGACTGCGTGGGTTATGTAACGTCGTCTAATCTATTGTGAGAGAGACCACAGGGTTTGTGTTTTGAAGGTAGAGGGAGAAGCCTGTTTCATGTTGGTCGACTCATGAAAGAGCAGAGGAGAAAGGCGTCTGGTGTTTGCTCATAGGGTTTAATTTAAGGGCAGCTTAGAGGAGGCGGGGTCCGCCAAATATAAGCAAAGTAAAACAGTATGAAATTGTGTCGTCCTTTAAGTTCGGTGTGTTTATCTAGTTCATTCAGTCATGAAAACAAAGACAGTTTTCTTATTTAGTTTTTTTGTTTTGCTTTTAAACATTCAATGGAGATCTTTCTTCTCTGATTTAAATTTCTTCCCCAAAACTACGTAGCGCACCTTTAATGATGAATGAAGGCAACATCATACTGTCTGCGCTGGGTTTGTATTTTGCTGTATTCTGTTTTAAACGTCAAACTAAACTCGGTTGTTTTCTTGTTTTCTGGTGTCCTGTTTATCTCGTACGTCGGTGTTGCGTTTGAGGGGTCTCGCATGACTCCAGGAAATCGCAGTGCTAGAAAGACGACCAAACACTTTTATCTTCTCATTTAAGCAGCAAAACAATATTTATCTTAAGGTTATTGCTAAATTTCTAGTTACAATACATTTGATAACCTATAACAAATGTTTCTTTTATATATCATGACATCATTTCACAGTAAAGTGTTAAACCATTACCTGAGATTGCGAATATTTATAAACCACTCCTTATTATGCCAGGGGTGAACCCTTCGCAGACACCTGTTTCAAGTTCTCAGTTTGGGAACTTTGTTTTTTTTGGCAGCCGCAGCTAAATAAGGTGCAGTGACCCCTAAGTTTTTATCCTGCTGAGGGAGCGGATTGGGGTTATTAAAGGACACACGTCAGTCAAGTCATACACTGCGTGGGGAGGCGACGCAAAAAGTAGGTTAAGTATGCGCCACTTAGCACGGATATAAGCTAGTAAACACCTTAGTTCATCAGAACTTCTTCAGCAGACCTTCCTCTTAAGGATGAATACACATCCACTCTGTCACTTATCAGGTCAGTCATTCATTCAGCGGGTGTGGAGCCTGCAGGAGACAATAAACACATTTCCCCCCCGCACAGAAACATCACTTGTGAAACCGGGGCGCGCCCGTCAGACCTCCAAATGCCTATCAAAGGAAAACATCTTATCAGCTATGAACAGGAAACAGGATCATAAAGGACAAACCCGCATTTTTATAGCTGTGGGTGAAATTCCGATCACGCGTAGACATTTCACTGATGTTTGGACACGCTGACCTGTATGCGGCAGCCTCCGAGTGCATGAACCTTGGCCCGGTTTCCTCACGATTTTAAGGTTTAAAAAAAAACGTAACTGTCTCTTGCATAATGATGGAAATTTTTCTGAGCCTCATGAGGAGGAGCGCAATAAAAGACGCACACAACTGTCTTAAAACCTAAACAATTCCATAAATCAATAAAAGCAGGTGCACAAACACACATTAAAAGTTGCCCTCTGAGTATTTTTTGGGCAGAACTGCTGAGGGGGTTATAGTTTAACCCCACGTTTGTTTGTTGGCAGGATTATAAAAAAAAAAGACTGCTGAATGGATTTCCACGAAGCTCGTATAGAGAACGGGTCTCGGTCAAGAATAAACCCTGTTTACTTTTATTCTAGGAATTTTTAAATGCTTTCTTAAACATTGCGAGACAGGGCGTTCTCTGACGTTATTGTCAATCAGCCGTATTTAGGCGGCTGAGATCTATGAATGAGTACAAAAGGGTTTGACGGACCTGTGTGCTCTATTGAGGGCCACTCCAGTTTAGAATTGATTTTGCAGCAGGAATGAGGAGTGTTTTTAGAAGCTGTCTCTGTGGTCAAGGAGGCCTCCTGCTGGGAGCAGCCAAGCTAAAAAAGGGCCATTTGTTGCATACCTTGATGTCACAGAGAGGTTCCCCGACCTTTGGCCTTAGACCTCTTCGTCTCCTGAACAAAGACATCAAAAGGCGCTATCTGAGAGAAGCAACCTCCTCCAGATGGGAGGAGGGAGGGGGGGAGGATCATGCC
>CAEMYA010000044.1:6913314-6946430 GCA_903131615.1 Diplodus sargus | reverse complement strand
AAAAAAAAAAGACTGCTGAATGGATTTTCACGAAGCTCCGATAGAGAAGGGGTCTCGGTCAAGAATAAACCCTGTTTACTTTCATTCTAGGAATTTTTAAATGCTTTCTTAAACATTGCGAGACAGGGCGTTCTCTGAGTTTATTGTCAATCAGCCGCATTTAGGCGGCTGAGATCTATGAATGAGTACAAAAGGGTTTGACGGACCTGTGTGCTCTACTGAGGGCCACTCCAGTTTAGAATTGATTTTGCAGCAGGAATGAGGAGTGTTTTTAGAAGCTGTCTCTGTGGTCAGAGGTGCTCCGAGGAGGCCTCCTGCTGGGAGCAGCCAAGCTAAAAAAGGGCCATTTGTTGCATACCTTGATGTCACAGAGAGGTTCCCCGACCTTTGGCCTTAGACCTCTTCGTCTCCTGAACAAAGACATCAAAAGGCGCTATCTGAGAGAAGCAACCTCCTCCAGATGGGAGGAGGGAGGGGGGGAGGATCATGCCCGTCACAGAGAAAAAGCTCATCATTGATATGCACATTACTAACTGAACTTTGTCTTGTTTGATCAATCCTTAAATTGTTTTCCTCTTTTGTAGTTGCCAGGGGGGGGGATTACACAAATAATACCAAGATAAGGCTCACCTGTCTCCCCACCTTCACCTTCACCTACACACACACACACACACACACACACACACACAGAGCACATGTGTTTTGTGTCGCCGGGGCGCGCCTGAACGCATCACCCCCAGATAAAAAAAACGTTCAAAGAGAGACGAGGAGCAGCGACTTATCAGCTCAGAAACACAGGAAACAGGGTTCAGAGACCGTGCCCGTGGGTTTTTTTTCCAACCAAAACATCATTTTGCTTATAAGTTGTTTTCAAAGCACGCTTATTTTCTTTTCTTTTCTTTTCTTTTCTTTAAGGCTATGGAAATAATAAGACAGAGCATCACATGAGAGAGAAAGAGAGCAAGTGTGATGTGTTTATGTCAAGGAACACAGTGAATCGAGACACGCCTGCTCGCCCAGCATCAAAACACGGTGATAAATGACTTTCATATTAAACAACACATCAATAATCTATCAATACTGTTTAAAAGGGAGAAATAAACAGTTTTCATCGGATATGTGCTGCACATCCTCTATTACTATATTATTCCCCCTTCTTAAAAACAATATTAACCTCATCTGATTTGTGCACAAGATGCCGGATCAGCCTACCTGTCCTCGTTTTTATTTTTTTTCTCTCTCTCTGAGCAGCCTGTTGTTCCTCGTTTTTCTGTCGCCCGTCGAGTGACACAATTTGATCTATTTGTCTGCGAGAGTCATTGTTTTTTCTCCCTCTCTCTCTCTCTACGAGCTGGTGCGCGTTTAATATCAGTTTGAGTGGAAAATCACCAGCTTCTCCATGCAACAACTTCTTAAAGCGACAGCCGCCCTCCGTCCGCCCGCCCGCCCTCCACCTGACTCTGACTCCTCAGTTCACCGCCGAGAAACAGGCTGAAATGAATCATCGCTGACTGGATCCTCTCAGTGCGTTCATACCCGTTGATTTGCAGCCACTTTCGACGTTTTGCCAGTGACTCGCCGAAGAGCGGACGGGTTTGTTCAGTGTCACAGCAAGTCTGATCTGCTGAAAGTCGTCAGGCAAGTCGGGCTGCTGTGTGGCATCACTTTCTGATGAGGGAGCCTCAATGAGCTGTGACTGATGGCTCCAGTCAGTGGTTACGAATAAAAGCTCCTTTATTCACACCAATCAAAATTAGGATATTTCTCTATTCTGTGACATATTTGAGTTTTTTCATGTCCCCCTGAAAAATAACGCAACACATTGAATTTGAGTCTTTATTGCATATCCATGCACAGGCATACCTGCACCCATACCACCATACCCTTAACTAATTTCAAGTAGTTGTATCAGTTCTGAGCCATGAGTGAGAGCAACAAGTTGGGTTGCCAGGTTGTGAGGAATCCCATTGGCAGCTGCAGTTTTTTATAAGTAGTCACGCAAAATCTTGGGTTGACATTTTTTGGTGTGACATATCAGCAAAAACATTACGGCATTAAATCAAATTCTTAGCAATAATAGCTTGTTTGTATGCGACTCTGATTTGAATTTGGTAGCCTACACATCAGCATTTTAGCACTGTCATTGTGAGCATGTTAGCATGCATTTTTTCAAAGTTGAATCAAAGCAAAAAAAAGACAGCTAAAGCGTCCATTTGTTCCATTTTTTCATGACAGAAATGCAGATTTAAGTGTGTGAATCTGTGGAACACCTTCCATCATTTGTTGATTAAATCAAATTCATGACAGAGTGATAGCTAATTAGCCTATCATGAACCCTTGAACATGGTGTGCTTTATAGTATCATCATGATAGCATGCTGACATTAGCATTTAGCTCACAGACTCACAGAGCTGCTAGCATGCCTGTTGACCCTTATTCCTGTTTGAAGGTGCGATGTGTTACTAATATCATCAACGGAATGTGAAGAAATAACAGTTTTTACTGTACACTATTGCATTTATCTATTTGAGTTAGCATGCTAACATGCTAGCCCCAGGTTTGAAAACATCTTTGTCTAAGTGGTCCACACACCTGCACACACACCAATGCTCTAGCTTAGCTGATTTAGTTAATTGAGCTAACAAGCTAATAGTAGCTACATTCATTAACATAGAGTAAGCAGCAGTTATCTACTCTGGTAAAGTGCTGTCCCTATTTGTTGGGTGTATGAGTACAACAGGTGGCCAAGACTTACATGTTGCACATGTAAATGAGTGGTGAAATGTGGTTTACTTAATCGAAGTGAGTTTTCCCAACCTGGCAACCCAAAAGTCGCTTTCATTAAAAGTTTAGAACTGAACATAAACCCTTAATAAAGCCTTAAATTTGCAACTTACTTTGAAGGCTACATATTATTGTAATGTTATGCTTAAATTCAAAATGTATTCATGTAAATCATAGATTGAATATCACAGCATATTTCACAATGTATCTGTAGTGTGTCTACATGAACTCGTCTCATCTCATTCAGTGCAGCCAAATTAATGTTTTCTTATGTCCGAGACTTGTGTGTGTAGTTCAGCACGGGGTGAATGGTCTTAATCTGGACATTCAGCCATGCCAGACAGATGGCACAGACACGTGTTTGTATGTCATCCACTGCAGTCGAAGTGTCTGTCTAGGAGTATCGAGACAGGTGTCCACTAATACAAACCATAGTGTGTTAATAAGAAGTCCCGTCATGAGGGATATTTTACAGAAATCGTCACGAACTGGTAGCAGTTACCTCCCCAAGATCAACCTTAACTCGGCTGTTGTTTCAGAAACAGGAAGCGAGTGCATGTTGACTGAAGTCTGGATGTTCCATTTTTTTTAAATTCATTAATTTGTTATGCAATCTTATTAAAAGTGCTCTCAAATCACATTACGGGGAAGAACACATTGTTCCTCTGTTCCTTATTTTTATGCTGTGTTTGCTTTCGCTTGCACATTTCCTCGTTCGCCTTAGAAGCAACACCTCGTGTCAATCTTCTAAACCAAATTGTATTTCAAAGCCGCCGAGTCTCCTCGAGTTAGTGTTGGTCTCTCCCTGCAGAGAACAAAAGCTCAGTCAGCAGGACAACTGCTTTCTGATGCCTGAGGGCGAAATGGCCAGGAAACAGGAAAGTGACTGGAAAAAAAAAAACTGCAAGTTTGGACGCTGACTGTTTGTAACTGTGACAAAAACCAACCTAGAATCTAAAGTAGCTGAACAAACAGAGAGAGAGAGCTTTATCTAACTTGTGTTGAGTCACAACAGCGGCCATGATCACAGAGTAAACATCCTCAGCGGTTTGATAAAGGCATGTTTTTAACAGTTCATTGGGATCAACGTCGCTTTTTATGACTCTCATTATCACGTTTGCAGACTGTTTTGTGACCTTAAGAGTACAAGCTTGTGTCTGACTTGTTATTCATATGAAGCCGTTCTTCGACAGAGTATCAGTATTTCATGTAGGTTTATTTGGACATTGGTGTATTCATTTAAATCAAGTTGTGTCTGTAATTATCTATCTTAAGGTAATTATCTATCTAAAGGTTCTACCTGCAAAGCACCAATCGGTGCCCTGAATTTACACGAGAGAACCAATCAGGCTCTACTTCTTTACCATGTGCCTCACTGCTTTGTTACTTAAGTTAAACATGGTGATGGTTCATGAAATGTTGGTGTGTTTCAGAGAGTCATTTTATTTGTCTTGTGAGAACCCGTTTCAATGCTTTGCTCGGCCTAGGTTGCTAATGTTTAGCCTGTTAGCCTACACAGATCATGCTTTCGGTTGTTTTCAAGATAGCATGATATGGTATGACATCACTAAAAGTCAAAATAGGTGAGACTCTTTGGTAGATTTAGGTTTCTATGCTAATTGCTAAACAGTTTCGGCCGTTTTGACAGTTCTGGTGCTCATTCTGCAGTTCTCTTACCTGGGTTTGCTTCTGTTTTTGTTTATGACGTGTCAGCAGCAGACACACATTGATGATAGTGCATAAGAGACACATGCGTTCATGACCCTGCAGCTTTGCTCAGGCAAAAGAGTTGAAGCTAATTTGTGAGCAGAAAAAAAAAGTCCCACACTGATTATAATAGACTTTATTTCCACCCTCGATGCACGTAAGATGGGGCTGGCGCTAACACTTTTAGCTTAGCAGCTAAGCTACAGTGAGACTCTTGGATTTAAAAAAACAGTTTGGGATCTGGGAGACTTGTGTTGGATGAGCTCTATAATGCCACTTAATGTTTGTTTTAGTCCCCATCTGCTGCAGTTGTTCAGACGAATGCTGCAGCTCTGGTGTGCTGTGACGCTCCAGAATTGTTTTGCGGACTACGAAACTTCATGTGACTTTTCCGTTGGCATGAGGGTGTGCAGTGACTGAATTTTCATTTTAGGGTGAACTTATCCTTGAAAATTGTTGCGTGAACCAAAAGATGGCACGACAACCTTTTCTGTGAAGATAAGAAAGTCTTAACTGTCAGCTTTTTTTCCACAAGCGCATTGCTTTCTGCCTGCTAAAGACCTTTTAATCCCAAGGTCATGATTAGTCATCCTCGCCAGCGCAGGAGTCGCCCGATTGTTTACATTTGAGGAGTTCCTGTGCCAGAGGTTGTTGTTCTGGATGGATTTAGCCTGTCTTTTGTTAGAGGTCTGTCTAAGGACAGACCAGTCACATGGTAGCGGTGTAATCCTGTCTCACATGCAGACGCTGTTTGGATCTATCTGCAGAGCTGGCCCGTGTTCTCCACTGGCAACCTTGTGACTCACCTCGGGCGGAGCATTACATTGCATTATACACAAACACACAAACAAGGTGGACACATGATGAAGGATAAAGGGAAGACTTGTGAAAAATAAAACCACAAGTAAAATGACCCCGCGGCATGGGATGCATTGTTCCTGCTCCTGTGATCTGCATGCTCATTGGCCGGATATTAACTCAGCGTTCTCTTTGAGAGAGAGAGAGAGAGAGAGGGAGCCCACAGTCTCTGACAAAGCTGACTAATAAGACCACTGCTTGCTCGCTCGCCCGCCTGTGTCCTGCTTGCTAATACTTCAAGGGAGCACGTAAGGCTTAATCCCATATTACCGTGGCTATGTTAAGTGTAAGCATCTGACTGTCACACACTTCCAAGAGGAGCCCCCACGCAGGGCCAGGAGATAAACAGAATTCCTGGTTGATAAGCTTGAGCCGCAATCGGTGTTTCTGAAACTTTATAGGCATCCTCAGAAAGCTGCAGGCATGTCACCACGGTGGTAATGTGGAGGGGGGGGGGGAGTGACCGGCGGCTGAACATGAAGCCCTCTCATTTCAAGACAATCCTTTAAAGAGATCGTCTTGGCGGGAATCTAACACTCAGTTAAGTGCGTGTGTAGCCTTTACAGCGCCATTTCTTACATAATGGCTGGCCACTAGGACGACACTACGATGGCTCTTTTCCTGAGTCTGTCTGATCAAATGTAAATGCAGGCGGTCTGCGGTGACAAACCAGGACTGAACCTACAGCAAACGTCACCAAAATAATCAATCTATACGCCAATACGTTTGTCATACAGTGCTGTTTATTTCGGGCGTGTTCGGCCGTGGTAATTGGTGTAAGATGGAGCGAAGGAGTTAGAGAGAGAGAAGCGCACAGCTTTCCAGGTCAGTCTCTAGCTAAGCATGGGCTTACCTCTCTCCCTCTCTCCCCCTCTCTCCCCCCCTCTCCCCCTCTCTCTCTCTCTCTGCTGATAATCCCCAACTAATAGCAAATTAGGATAATGGCAGTGACAGCCGCAGTGAGTTATGTCTTCCTTCACCTGTGAGAACATATCAATACTCAGGGACAAGGTCACAAGCGTGTGCGTCGGAGCATCGCAGAGTTTAAACACCTCCGAGAAGAAGAAATGCAGTGGAAAGTACAGACGGTGTTGTGGAAATACAGCATCTGCTCCCGCGAACACTAGAGACTGTAGACCGTCTAATCGTTGAAGACAATCTTATGTCGATTCATTTTTTTAATATCAGCTTTATTTTAGGCATTCTCGTTCTAATTTGTGACCCCCTGTGTTTGAGTTTCTTTGCTTTTGTCACAAAAAACATCCCGGTCTCCTTTTTATTTTACTTTTCTTTTAAAGCTTCTTTCTCGATTATATAACTGTGCTTGTACTCAGCAAATGCAAAAAATGGCAAATAGAGTTAACGTTAGTTGAACTAGAAGTAAAAGCTGTGCACTCAAAGGATATGTTATTGTCTCATTATTACTGATTCATCAATGTGCAAGCAGCATTTTAACATGACATTACAGGGCATTTACTCAGTTTTTAAGGTACTTGAACTTTTATTCTTCCAAGTATGGGTGTCGCAATACTGATTTTGATATTGTGTTAATAATGATAAGATCATCTGAATAATCCAGATAATGTTCGGCCTTGTGCATCATCTGGTCACCTACATACCATAGCAGCTGATGGTAACTGTGCTTTTTATCAGTCAGTCACTGTAGGGGGCGCCAAATTGTGCCAAAAAAATTTTTTTTCAACATAATGTTGCTTTAAAGCACATTTTGCTCTCAGACTTCTGTGAGATTTTGAATACAGGGCTCGTACTATTGGCTTTATAGAAAATAAAGTTAAATTAAAAATAGTGCTTGCAACACAGCTCATGTTAACAGCTTCACGTTCAACCACCTGCAGCCTTTTCCATCTGTTCCAAATGTAATGAATCCTACATGTGAGCCACATACACAGCAACATCAGCATGTTCCTGGAAAGACGGGCGGACAGATGGTAAGAATGACACAGCCCTGCGTGATCTGGACACGTCATCCACTGTATATAGCACCTGATATATAGAATGGATTATCTGGAAACTCTGAAAGCTAACTGGAAGAAATCAGAAACACAAGTTTGAATGAGGGAGCAAAGAGATCTTTGTGTAAAGGGAAAAGCAGAAATAGTGCTATTTCTCCATATGTCTGGTATATTCCTCCCCTTGCAGATTCTCGTGTGAGGAGGGACAGTGTCACGGAGTTGTCTCAATGAGTCACGCAGAAGCATGCGGCAAGAGCCAAGAGATTTGACCCTTTCCTGCCCTGGTCAAGCTTTTTTTTTTTTTTTCAAGAAAAACACATGGAAATCATCAGAGCATAATAATGCTTTTTAAGGACGGTGCTGGACACACAACAAGAAAATACAGCGTGAGTCACAACTTCGACAGAGAAAAGATAAAATGGAACTGTTTTAGTAAAGTCACTGTTCTGTAAGAGTAAGAGGCTGCAACTAAAAGATTGCAAAGTGAACGCATGCCAGCATGTTTAAATCTATTTTAAAAAGGACGCGATCATTTGAATCGCTGTCACAAGTGTAAAAAAGAAAAGGGGGGTAATGGATGAGCTGAAGTGTTACTCATAAACACCACGGGTCACATTGGATTATTTGGTGTCGTTAGTGTGAGAACATAGAGGACGTGTAAATTTCATGCTATTTTACATGTGACTCTTTTTTTAATTCATGCCAGCTGAATATAATAACATTAAAAAGAATGCCAGTGATGCTAGGCCTTTTTTTATCATAAGCTATTACAGGGCTTTGCTTGTAAACAAGAAAATAGCACCACAAAGGGCAAAGGGACAATCTGATTAATTGCTTGACAGGCAGCAAAGAGTTTGTTTTTTTTGCCACAGAGCCAAGATCCAAATAGATTTAGTCATGTTCACGGACAACAAAAGAGTTGTGCAATCACAGTGGGCAAACAAGAGTCAACAGTCTGACATTGGCACAAGATGAAAAGTCAGGATAATTTAAGGAAAAATAAATCATCCCGAGGAGCATATGATAATAAAAATAGTGATTCTTATGGTGGTGCACGGAAAAAAAAAAAAATCAGCACCATAGAATTAAGTAGATCTGATGAGTAAAAACTTTGGTTTGTTTGTTGCTCTAAAGGTGAGACAAGGGATCAGCACCGTCACTCAGGTTCATCCTCTGGGCATCCTGATATCATCACCAAATTAATGGTAATCTACAGAATAGTCATAGAAGTATCACACTTCAAATCAAAAGATTGCAGCCTATGATTCGTCCTCTGGAGATACTGAGGTTTCTGTGCAACATTTAACACGTTCTCGTAGACATTATGGTGAGAGGCGACCGACTTACATGCATCAAATAACAGATTTCTCTGGGTTTGGACATTTTTGGAATAATGCAAGTACATGTCGCAACAAGGTGGAGTGAATTGATTGTCATTCTTAAAACAAGAGATTTAAAAAACGAAATAATGATTGAGGCTTTGAGTCCTGCTACATCTACGTCAGTCAGTGGCGTGTAGACATCTTACTTCACTGATGTTGCTGATGCTCTGTGGATGGTACCAATGATGTCCTGGGCGCTGTAGAACCTTCAACAAAATATTAAACACAGTAAGTATAGCCATTTAAACGTTTTAATGTGGAAATTCGACATATTACATCTTTAATCTAGATTTGTCAGTAGTTATTAAAGGTGACATTGATGTTCACAACGCTGTAGCTGTTCAAATCATCTGCCTCAAGTGGTTGCCAGTTTTGTTGCACTAGGTAATGTTGCTAATGCTAGCTAGCAAGCAATAACATTGGTAACGCTGCTAATAAATGTTAACTTTGCTAACAGTAGTTAGCTATGGTTAACGCTGCTAACACTAGCTAACAAAAACTTTGCAAATTGTAGCTAACAGTGTTGCTAATGTTATGGCGGTACAGTATGCTGAGTGCAGACTGTAGACTTCAGCCATTTAGAAAATAAAATCTGCAAACGTCCAACTACCAATGGCTACTGTTGATCGCTAACGATACACCGATACTGTGATATCAGTGACTTGATACGGTTGGCTCACAAACCCAAAACAACCGTCAGAATTCTTACATGGATATGAACAAAACAATCATTTTGGACGCAACAAACATCTTAAAATTATTGATTCAGTTCAATCAGTTTATTGATTCAAGTATAAGGGGACATTTCATTCTGCACCTTTCTACAAGCTCTGGTTATGCATTAAACATTTGTCTACATAAAAATGTTATCGATTTGACCTTTAAGTCTGGAATGTGGTGGATTGGCCGACATTGCCACAGCTAAAAAGCCTCAGAGTAAACTGACCTTTTAAAGTCAAATTTAGCCGACAAAGTCCTCCTTTCAACTCGATCCAGCGTTCACAGTTTATTCGCTCTGTCCCCGCTCTGACTTGGGGCCGGTGCAGAGGTGTACAGACGCTGAATGGGATCCAACTGAGGCACCAAGCTGCCATCATAGAAAGGCTGGTTTGACTTGTAAACACGGTCTCCATGGAAATTACACAATGAAAAATATAAGTTGTTCCTGTACAGAGGATTAATATCTGTTTGACCACGCTGTGTACCGTCCATCTGAAACCCAATAAACTGGACTTTCCCACCCAAGACCAAAACCAAAACCACACCGAGTTGCTTAGCACCAACCACAAAACATTTGCAAAGGAAGCTTGCTGGGGTAATAACTAATTGTGATGTTTACTCTTGTCTCTTTCAACATGTAAGCCTTCAACAGACTGGGCTGAAAGCCAAGGGTTTTGTTGTCTAAAGGATGGCCTCTGTGTTTTTCGGCTGAACTGCACTTTAATGTGTCCTTACAGCGGGCCTGCTCCACAGTGCACTCCCTGTTGGGACGTGGGCTTACCCAGTGTGCCAGACCTCAGGGCTCCATTTAGGTGGTGTACAGCTTTGTCTGAGACTCTTTGAAATGAGAGCGATGGAGGCCGCAGGGACACCGATTATAAACCACAGCGCAACTACACTGACACACACATCTAAACATGTAACAGTACCTCACTATTTACTGCCCGTCTCCACACCTTTGTGGACTTGTGATGAACGAGAGATTTTGAAAAATGGACAACTGTCAAACAGCCCCATTCAGAGGGCGTTCCCAGTAATTCAGAGACCCGAGTGATGGATTTATTTGTTTCCCACAATGCGTGAAGAGGTGTGTCTCTTCTAAGAAGCTGCCATTCTGTGTGATGAAAGGGAACTCACCATTACCACTGTTGAGATAAGCTGAGAAATGGCGCCATCTCTAGGCTCCATCATACAATTAATGGAAGGTGTTCCTCAGACTCGCAGCTGAATTTTTTTTAAGAACCAACCAATTGAATACAAATGGAAAAAAACCTTACATTTTTTTAGTTTCATTCCACCAATTGCTGCATAAATAGTTCACTGGAAACTTGCACAGTCACCCACAACGGTGTATGACTTTCTCAGGTTTTGAAAGTAAAAAGGGCTTAAAGAAAAAAGAAAGAACGGTCTACAGCCGTGTAAGCAGCCAACTATGAAAATGCTTACAAGCCATAGTCTAGATGTTGGTTCACCACTAGGCATCTTAGTTTAGCACATTATGATATTTGCTTATTAACTGAGTATTTAGTATATTTTTCAGATTATAGTTTTCAGATTTTAATTAATGGATTGACACAATTTATGACTTGATTGGACTTGACTTTGATGTCAAAAGGATCATCAGTCATAAATCATGCACACATTCAGAACCATGACTGTCTGTACTAACTATTTTGGTAATCCATCTACCGGTTGGGATATTTCAGTCTGGACCAAAGTGGTGGACGGACCCACAGGCTTACATTGCCATCCCGAGAACCCTGCTGCTATCCAAAAAGTAAAAGCAAGTACATTTGATGAATACAAACAAAGTGAATGAGATATGTTGATAAGACACCACTCATGCTTGCAATACCACATTTAATTGCTGATAACAAAAGCAGTAATATATCTACTTTCATAACAGCAGGTTGAGATTGAGCAATGGGAGATATTCTGAAATAAATTAAAACACATTTCTTCATTGATGGTGGATTTTACATGCAAACAATTTTGAAACAGCTTTACTTTCTTGCACACACAAGCAAGATTTGCTGTCTTAGAAGGCAGCACAAAATATATCCTTTTCCATTTCAAGTTTAAACAAAGGACAGGAATAAGGTACGTTAGAGGCCGATAAGTGTTCACAATAGAGGAATGTTACGGGTCGAAGAGCAAGCAAGTATTGCCACTATATCCAACATTAAATGTGCATGCTGCTGCGCATGAAAAAGGTTGTAAAATTATAATTTCATTTCAAATAAGAAGTTAGAGGTTCAAAATATTCTCTTGGGTGAAGATGCATAATGTGCTGTTTGTCATTTTAGGCATAGTTTTCTAGTGCGTGTCAGTATATGGCAAGTACTTGTTTAGCTTTTTTGAGCATAAAAATAAAATGTCATGGAGTTCCATGTGAGGGCTGGTGCTGAACCTTATTGGGCAAAAGTACATTTAAAAGAGCCAAATCAACAGGTAGTCTAAAACCTACCAGCTACATATAATTCCTAAAGTGAATTTATACATGCGCAATTGAGCGATATTCTGTTGTAAGTACATAATCCACAATCCACAAGCTTAATTGCCAATATCTTTTAGCGAATCTCATTCAAAGAAACTTTTTAAGAGACAACATAAACAGCTTCCTCTGGAAATGTCCCTGTAACATAAAAGCATCCTTTGAAAATATATATTCCTTACATCATACTGTTAATAAAACCTACAAACACACAGAAACATATGTTTTCCAACCACAGACTTTTGCACCACGTCCCCTCCCAAAGCATCCACCTTAAAAAAACCTCAAACTCCGCAGTAGCTGCAGCCACAAACCACACTCCCTGCCGGCCCCTCAGCAGTCAAGATTAATGCTGGAGAGCAGCTCCTCCAGGGCCTCCAGCTTCTGATTGGCCTCCCCGATGGCGCTGTAGGTCTGCACGTTGCTGGCGATGTGGTAGCGGATGTCGTCCACCAGGGGGACGGAGTCGGTCGCATGTCGCTGCTCCACCATCTCGGCATCCTCTTTGATGATCTCGGCAAACTCGGCCTGCTCCACTAGCTGCGACAGACAGGTCATACAGGTAACACAGGTGTGAAATTTATCCTGAGGGGCAACTGACAGTAGCAGACCAGAACATTCACAATGTCAGCTCAAGACCTACAACACCAAAATTATTATATAACCTCAGAGGTCTGTCTTACTGTTACTTTTGGTAAAATGGTATTGATACACGCACTTCAGTGGCAAACTTATTGTGACTTGTGTATTTTTACTTTTTTGGCTTATTATGCTGTAAAACACTTTATTAATCTGGTTTTGATGTTTTGTGAGTTGTGATGCAGTTACACACGACTTAAAACCAACAGCAGACATTTCATTAGCTAGTTCGTAACCAATGGGCTCAGTTTGTGTATTTTCTTAGAATCTAGACCCCTCCATTGGTGCTTTTCCATACACATGAGCAGGCTGCACATGACTTGATTTGACTATCAAATGCTGCTAACAAAGCTTTGCTTATTTGGTTGTAAACACATTTTGTTTCCTATACAAGTCTCCTGTTATTATAGTTATTTAAAAGCTTTATTATGAAGGAGCAAAATCAGGAAATGTTTAATTTTCACCAGCATTAACTATCCAGTAAGTGGATATCTGAAAGTATAAATAGGGACCATAAAAAAGAAGCTACAAATGCTAAGCTACAAAATTACAGGGAGCTGGGCACACAGAGATATGATTTGCTTTGGCCCCAATACTCTCTTGTTATCTAGACATAATAAACCCGCCATCTACTGTCAACACAGACACACGGACACTCACCCGATCAATTATCTTGGCCATGAACTCTGCGCAGTGATCCTCCAGCCGAGAGAGACGGAAAAGCTTTGCAGTCTTCCACATGAGCAGAACGTTGTCCTGACATATAGCCTTAGCGAGCGTCTTCCCACAGAGGCGCTTCAGCCCCGGCAGCAGATACATGTCGGCTACGCACAGCAAGTCATACACGTTCTCTGTTGTTGGCTGGACACAAAGAGAATATCCAGTCAGCTGTCAGACAATAATGACAAGCATTCATGTTACATTGCTTTTATTATTAAAGGGGTTTTCATGTGCCCTGTGGTCACCTTAAACTCAAAGTGAAACCAGTTCACCTGCCTATTATCTGATCTTTGATACCGTTGTACCAAAAAAAGTCACCATGCTAAATGGAAATTGTTCGGGCAACTGTCCTATTCACAACAGTCTGGACTACTCTGAAATTCAAGTTTAATGGGTGCACTCACCTCTGTGTAATCGGTGTAGATGTAATACATGATGTGGATAAATATATCATGGGAAATGTTGTGTAAAGTAATGACTGGGGTGCTGGGCTGGGACTGCAGCAGCTCTCCTTCACTGAAGTGGTCCTCCAGTAAGGCTTTAAAATAATCACTGCGTCCACAGAAAAATGCCTGGGGGCACAAACAAACACACAGTAAAGCTCCGATATTCATTTTAGTGACAGGATGGGTGGGGTTTGTGCTATGACGGAGGAATGCTGTGTAAGCTTTGTAGTTCGCACCTTATGACACAAGAAATCGTAACCATCGACCCTGAAGCAGATGTCAGGATAGGTGGGGAAGCGGTCAACTCTGTTAAAGGGAAGTTCACCAAATCCAACCTTGGGAGAATCAACGGAAAAATGTCAACATGGGATCATGTACACTATAGAACGGCTACAGTGTTAGTTTAATCTCTTTGATTTTTCACGTCCTTACTCTTAGTTCAGTGGGAAGTGCACAGTCTGCTAACTGAGCCATTTCCTCCTGAAGTTGACAAGTGTGAGGCTCCAGGCTGAGAACCTTCACACAGATTCCTGGCTTGTTGGACACTGGTATGAGGAAATAAAATAAATAAATAAATAAAAAACATTGATTTTTATTGTTATTACATAACATGTATGAGAAGTGTAGATGTGAACCAAGAGTACTGTCTTACCATATTCATACACCTGTTTGCATTTATTCTCCAGCGCCTCCATGAGATCTGCCATTTTGCACTGTTTAGCTAGTCGTCTTGAGTCCTCCACAAGGCTTATATCAATATCCATTCGTCCTGTATAAAAATGAAAAATGAGTCGGGACTCTTACACTAACGTTTTCATTTCAATGTCTCTCTTCCTGAACTGCAAATACACAGACAGTAGACCAGTGTGAGCACAGTTGTCTGTATGAAAAAATATCACATGACTGCAAGTGTCAGAAGCAGAGCGCCATTTATTCCTATGAAAGCTGCTTAAGTGACACATGAATATAGATTTCTAAAAGAAATAGATAGTGAAGACAGACAGTCAGTCCAACAGCAATTTCTCGCCTGTCGGTTTCGCCCACAAGTTCCTGCGAGGCCCAGAGACTTAACGTTACACTGTGACGACGCCACAGACTTTTTTAATCCCTTTCCTCGGCTCCGAGACGGTTTTGCAAATATGCAACCTCAGCTGATCAAAAGCAGATAAAGTAAATGAGTCACAGTTGACCTTGTTTGCAGTTTGAGGTGTCGGGGCAACACTTTAACAGACCTCTTTTTTTTAAAAGGGGGAAAATGCTTTTTGGGCCACAGTGACTTCCACCTGAGCTCTCGACTAACTTGAATGGGGATAAACTTATTCTAGACTTTCCAAATGCTTTTGGTCCACATGGATTAAATCATGATCATGAGTCATTTTATGGGGGTTGTGACACTCCAAAAAAATGTATCCACCACTTAACATCCGCTTCCTTCACACTGTAAGAAGTCTTTTTGGGTCACAGATTAGCTATTATGTCAAATTGGCTTCAAAGCCCAGCATACTTCCAGGGGGCCTGGTTAAGGCCAGTGAGCTTCGATAACTGGCTTGCTAGCATTCCTCATTAAAAGCTTTTTTTTTTCTTAAAACCTCCCTTTCAATTAGTTGCTTGCTGAGGTATTTTCCTCTCTTCATATTGGCTGTGAAGAGCTCCCTTTCTCCAATGAAGGTGAAGGATGGATGAAAATCAAGAATCGTGCATATATGCATTCCGAAGTTCATCTTCACTTAATGTGATGCTCCAGCAGTCCAGACTGACGTAATCAAATAAAGATGGGAAGATGCGGAGTTACAATATCTTTAATGCAAAAACGTTTCCTTGCTGAGCTGCAGTGGAGGGACAGAAACAAATAGCAGGGATTTGGTACAAAAAATACTAACTTTGGATGGATACATTTGGTTTAAACTGGAATGTATCTTGCACAGAAAAAGGAAAAGTGGATTTTTGTTCACCATCTCTTACATAAGGATGGGATCTCTTTACAGCCAGTATGAACAGGGGGCATAATTGCAGCAAGAAAGGAGGAATATGCAGTTCTAATACACACCCACCTGTGTAGAAATATTGTAGGATGGCTCCAAAGGCTGCAGGGTTGACCTGAAATCATTACCACGGTTATCCATACCAGCATAAACACATATGCCTGTATTTTTGTACATTAAACATGCCCCATTCAAACAGCAACACAAAATCAATTAACCGCAACGCATGGTTTGTTTACCAGAGGGTGTTTGAGGGTGATCAGGTTCTTCCCTTTCCATTTGTGCTCAAACATGTCAGTGAAGTACTCCGAGCGTGCGCTGAGAACACATCGGTGGGCCGTGAATATTTGCCCGTGGACCAGGAACTTGACGTCGTTGTGTTGACCCTGCTCCAACAACCTGAAGCGTGTACACACAAATGACTGGATCACATGAAGGCATGCAGGCTTATGCGCAAACTGTAAAGATGCCATACTGTGCTCATTTGCTGCTACTAAAACAGCTGTGGAAAGGAATGACCCTCACATGTGCAGGAAGTAGTTAAAATCATCCCGCTGCATCGCACGGACGCTGACGCACTTATAGTCTTTGAGCAGGCGTCTCACGGAGTCGCTCAGACAGCCGTACATGCACCTCTCGCCATCGAACGTGTTGGCTTCACACTTGGCACCTGATAAATTTTTTTTTTAAAAAGTCTGCAATTACACTACAGAACATTTCAGTGCCATTATAATGACATCACACGAGAACAGTTCTAACATGTATTATGCTTGCATTACTGTATTATGCTTGCATTTACTCGCCAGCCAATTAAATGATCGCCTTACCACTCGCCAACAGGTACTGGACCACCTCCTCATGGCCACAGAGACATGCATAATACCTGCAACAAAAGACACAACACGACGCTCACTTATTAAGCTGACAGGATAATGATGCAGTGTTTGCATAGAAGTAGACTTCTTGACTGATTTGTACTTACAACGGGGTGCTGTCCCATTTATCTCTTACATTGAGGTCCACATCTCTTTGCTCAACAAGGTATCTAAGAGAGGAAAGAAAACAAGTGAGTGGTTACAGCGCTGTGGTGGAACTGATTTATTCAAAACATCATCTATAGATTTATGTTGTGTTTTTTTAATAACATGTGTTTTGTTTAATTTTTTAACATATGTATATGACATGTAATGTGTACTATATTGTATGTGTTGTATTCAAGGTGTAGATCCCTGGAAGATTAGCTATTTGAGATGGGATCTGCTAATGGGGGTTCCTGTACATAAACAGATACATTTTAAATCCTCACATTTAAAGGGGCTATTTGTAGTCTTGGAAGAGAAATTCAAACTCAGAATTTTAATATTTACAATATTAATGAGGTAATAATAATAATAATAATAATAATATGGACTCAGAAATATTGGTTTATTTTCCATAATTGAATAAACAAGCTGTTCTTAGAAGAAAAAAAGGCTTTCCAGAACACTGCTGGAGGGTAGAAGAGTGGCAGGGTCCGCCACATATAAACAAAGTAAAACAGTATGAAAGTGTGATGTCTCTTAAGGTCAGCTAGTTTATTCACTCATGAAAACAAAGAGAGTTTGTTTACTTAGTCTTTTTAGGCAATCTTTCTCTTCTGATTAAAACTACTTCGACCAAAAGATTAATCGACTTGCAGCTCTACTGATGCTGAAACTAATATTACAATGTTTTCACCAGGACAACATTAATTGAAACACTTTTTAACTGATTTGATTTGATAAATAACATTTGTCATGTCCTGCAGTGCTGCAAAATTGTATATTGCAGTCAGGGACTGAGTTAAGATGGTCGACTCTTGCGTTGTCTAGACTACAATTACTGCTCTTCCATAAACAGCAGGACACAAGTTGTCTGTCCCACAGCAGAGGACATGTCACGCAGCAGCAAACACATATCATCCCGTTAAGCATCCGACACTGACAGGACTGAAGTTATTTTACCGACGTTGCATCTGGAAACTAAGCAGCTGACTTACATGTTAGCTAAAGTTACCCGCTGGCTCATCAAAGCTAATGTTAGCAACCCTGCCTTCCGTGTTTACCTCCCATCTATTTACCAAAACAATGCGGCTAAATGTGGGTTAAGCTCCCAGACAGCAGTCCAGAGCAGGCCAAATACATAATTTTAGGGCGGATGTTTTCACATTACCGAGCAAAGCAGGACTTGACAACATTGCTGTAGCCATGTAAAGTGAGTTACATTAGTTTTAAGCACACAGGCAGAGACAGCCAAGCCAAAACAACGTCAGCTGAGCCGTTGGCTACCTGACTCTACAGATGTCGCCCTTCTTGCAACTAGAAAACAAGTCGTGCACGTCCATGATCCCCGCGGTGTTTTCGGTCCTCTGTAATGCATTGAGACGGCCTGTCTGCCGGACAGGTGGACGATGGTTCGGCGAAGCTTCAGAGTTTGCTCGGTGGAAGTGAGAAGTTCGTCTTTTTGCTGGCACACCCTCGTCTTCTTGCACAATTGTTGACAGGCTCGGTCGGGTCTTCACTGTTTTGGTCGAAGAGGTCCGGCGGTCATGTGACTAGGTTATGTCTGCTTCACTGTGCGCGGAGAATATCGGTAAACTGACCACGCTCCACAAAGACGGCGGACGTTCATCGTTCTGATCCAACAAAAACTTTATTTGTTTACATCAAATCACATGAACCATACCAACATGTTTAATCAGGCGAACTCGTTGTCGTTTCACACAGCAGGGATGCCACGTGCAGACGTAGCAACTCATGTTAACGGCTGTAGGAATAGGAAATCTGAGCTCACTTGAACGCAGCACACGTCACAGCGCTATATCGGCCTCAAATGTGTCACCAGCTGTTTACTACGATAAAACTGCATCAAAATACCTCATCTTTCATTGCTGTTTAAATTATTTCTATTTTGGTTCAATCAAAATGTACAAATAATACGGAATAATAACATGTTTAATTCCCGTAATTGACATATAAAAAATGCTTTACACATTCTGCCCCAAATTGTTCCTCTCACTGGGGTCAAACAAGTACAAACCACATAGTATGTCATATTAGTGCTTTTTACCGAATTCAAATAACAATGAAATGGCAACTAATGTGTATGAAAGCCATATTTATTTATTTACTTATTTGCAATATGCATTCCAAAAGAAAATACAATAACATTTTTTAGATCTTCTGGTCATTTGCTCAGTTGGAGTTTGGCAGCCCGATGTTTTAATAATAAGATCTGAAGCTGAAGTTTCTCTCGCTCCAGCAGGAGGTTTTCCTTCTGCAGTTCCATCATATCAACCTGCAAAATCCCTGTATGTAGAATAACACAAAAAAAACATGTAAAATGAGTAATTTAACAATATGTAATACATGTCACCTTGAAATAATTCTCTACTCAAATATGTGTATTTTTAATTCAACTTCTAAGGGAGAGAAGGCACCGCGACACAGTGATTAATCAGTCAGATATGTGGCATGTTACGATTTATTTTCATGTCATGGTCCGATACTAACTTCCGGGTTAGCCGGCAAAAACACGTCATCACTACACCACTTTAATAGTGTGTCAATGTTCTGGTTTGAAACCCTTTCAAGTCTGATATCATTTCATACATTTGCAGCAGAAGACAAACTTCTAACTTGTGTCAGCAGATTGAGCTTCTATCTCAAAGGCTGATAAGTGTGTTGCCTTTTACAGACAATTCCTTGAATAGACCAAATGTTCTTGGGTAGTGAATAATACAAGCTTGTCTTTGCTAATTACTTCTTTTTTATTCACTAAGATTAGATGTATCTAATGTTGTTGGTAAAAACTAAAGAGAATCAAAATTGACTTTTCAGTCACAGGAAAGAGTAAAAAAGGATTTTACCCTCTTTTGCTGAGGTCTCGTTACAATTAGCCATAACTAGCCAGGGTGCCCTCACTCCGTTATTATGGATCTCTCTGGTTTTAAGTTATGATGATCTGTTTTGGCTTTGTGCTGCACAATAGAGGTCTATGGCAGAAAGCAATAAGCTACATCAGGCTTTAGACACAGAGATGGTACTAAATGGAAAGTTCCACGTTTAAAGCAAGTTGAGCTGTAAAGTGAACTGACAAGTAAATTCCAAGCATTCCTTCTCATTATTAGCACCCCTGCTGTTGTTCAAAGAGGCCGCACTGCACTGTAAAAATGTCGAAGAACAAAACATCTAGTACAAGTATGTCGGCTCTTGTGTTAAATACGTAGTGTCTATCTGAGACGGGGAAAGAGTAAATTACAGTTTTGCTCTTCACCTGTTACAGCTCTGTTGTCTGATGCTCGCTGGGTATCGACGCTGTCACGTCTTTGGTAGCTACTTACCGCCCAGAAAGGAGGAGCTTTACGTAACTCTACCTCGACAGGGTAGTGGTCGCTCACCCTCAGGGCCTGGGGAAGGGTGCATACACTGAATGATGAATGTTCCCACAAAGGAGAAGACTGAAAAAAGCCCTAGAGGAGCATACATGTGTAACATTCTAGTTATGGGTGACAGCTCACCATTTCTTCTGTCATTGCAAACTCTTTGTGGAAATTGAAAGGCTTGGCTGAGTTTGGCACCATGGCTGCCAGCATTTCCTCTCCATATACAACAATCCTGTTAGAGAAACATAGAAATCGTTAATTCGCTCACAATGACAGCATGCGCAGTTTCTCATTAAACCATCCTCTCTGGATTCGCATGAAGCTGGAGTTCATGAATGTGAACATGCCGGTCGTAAGTGTGTTCATTTGATGTATTTGCGGTGGTGTCAACATCATCCCCAATCAGCCAGTGGAAATTCTTCTCGCTGCGAATTCGGATCGATTTCATTTCCTTATGGGTGACATACGTGCCATCTGCATTGAAGTCCCCCAGGATCATTATGTTCTAGAAAAAAAAAAATCATAAATGGTATTTTAGTACTAGAGTGATTAGGTTGGATGTAGGAATGCAGAGAAATCAACCCAAAGAACTATATGTGGTGTTAAATCTGGTTTCAATGTGTAGCATGGGCTCATTAAAGTGTTCCTTTCAGGTGAAACACTGATGCAACTCACATCAGTTTTCCATTTGTCTTTAACCACCAGGAAGACTTCATACAGCTCATCTAGCTCTTTCTCCGAGTCCCCCGGTTTGGTGTGGACCGGGATCAGCACTATATCCTTCAGCTCTGCAAACCAGAACAACCCGGTCAACTACCAATGCTCGTCTCCAATCACATGCCCCACCGTTACAACTTCATCAGAAAAGCAGACTGAAGAACAGACTGACTCAACTTGATAAACCTGCCCTCTGCTCCTTCTTCATCAGTCTCATTCAGCTAAGGAAAACAAACAGGTCCATATATAGCTATGACTCATACCACAGACAGCAGCAGCCACAATGTCTGTCCAACCGACTGAGAATAAAATCAACAAACACACTTGTATCCGGAAGTCCCTGTTATTCGCCAAGGGATAAGTTCACCCAGTAATGAAAATTCACTCAGTTATTATCTACTTACTCTCATGCTGATGGAAAGTCAGGTGAATTTTCATAGTCCACAAAACATTTTTGCTGCTTCAAAGCAAAACAGCGTTGTGGCATTCTCCTATACAACTGAAGAAGATGGGGACTTATTTTAAAATGTAAAAACTTTGATTTGAAAAGTCGCTATTTATACCCTTGACATGGGGTTTGAAGGGGTATATGCTAATGCTTTTAGCTTAGCAGCTAAAGTGAAAATTGCTGCTTTAATAAGGGTGGATTACAGTTTACAAGTTATATGGACCCATTCTTGTGTTTTGTTTTGTTTTGTTGTGTGTCCCCATCTACTTCAGCTGTTTAGGAGAACGATAACGACTGAATTTTAATTTTGGGGGGTGAATCCTATCCATTAAACTCCAGTTAAGTGCAGGTACTGACCTGTGTTTCGTGGCTTGAAGTGGAGAATATAGGGCTCTCGGGCGAAAGCATCCATGTCGTCCACCTGGTTGTCTTCATATTGATAGCAGTCAATCAGGTCGACAACGTCATCCCTTTCAATAGGACAATAATGGCTTTATAGTGCAGCTGTTTGATGATTACAGTACCAAAAAATATCACAGTCTGGTGATTTGATTTGATCTCACCTGTATAGGAACAAAAACTGTTCCTTGTATCTGCTCCTTCCCAGGCGGCTGCTGAGCTGCAGAGCATAGTGATGAGTTGTGTTGACTCTGAGATGGCATACAACAGTAAAAGGTAAGCACACATACGGTAAAAAGCAACAATCTTTGCTTCAATCATACGTCACAAATGTAAACTCACCGGTTCAGTTCTTCCAAAAGGACTTTAACGGACGCTCCGCTTATATCGACCACCTCCAGAATCAGTATGAGGTCGTAACGGGACACAATCTGCGCACAGAAAAGACTTTCAGTGTGTGAATTTTAGAGAAAACAAATAACAGTTCAGTCTCTGAGGAAATGTGTGACATTCAAGCTTTTTTTTCGCCCTGTGAACTTGTGACCGCAGCACCAAAGACATAATTAAAAAGGTCAAACAAATATTTCTCATATTTCACTCTACACAACACAACCGTTTTTACACCCCTCTTGGCTGCCTCCCAAATATCTTATCAGTGACTCCAACCATACATTCCCCAAACCCTTGTTATTGACGCCTGAGTTGAAATTTACCCGCCTGATGCTTTGAATGTTTCACATGTTTTACCTTAACCAGAGCTGACAGGACGTCTGGATCCGAGACTTTCGCCAGACCAAATCTCTGCACGTTGAACGAAGCGATCTTCATATCTGACAAGAGCTGACGAAGAGATTTCAAATTAGTAAATGAGTCAGTATCGATTTAAATACACAGAAAGTCTTTCAAAACTCCTTCTCTCAACTTCACTCACCATGAATTGATGTGGTGAAGGTGGAACGGCTTCAGTGGCACACGGCCGTGACAAAGCTCTAGAATGAATGCCAACCTGGTTGTATGAGAGACTTACTCTTAGTTGTTATGACAAAGGGAGGTGATTATTGCGTAATCAGTCGCAGAAGTGGGAGAGGGAGTGAAAAGACTGTTTGACATCAAGAGGACAACCCGGTTTTTCATTTACAACAAGCTGTCGCTGACTTTCATTAATCAAAACGTTGAAGCAAATATAGCATAATACATTTGGCAACAAGTCCAACTTGACTTAATCTACTTAATCTACGCTGTGATCTTTACTATTATTAGACAGGGATTGGTTTGAAAACCACCACATATCTCACAAATGTTGCAATATTGTGATAATCACCTATAAATACATTTTTGATTTACCAAAACCAGCATATCTTAAATGGTCTTATAACATCTGAGCACATTTTCTTGGTAATCTACAAACAGTCTGCAGTGTGTTATCGTCACCTTGTATTTCTCTTCTTCTTCTTCTTCTTCTTCTTTTTCTTCCTTTTCCTTAATGGTGCTAAAATGTAAATGTAAATGCTAAATCATGACATAAAAGAAAACACAGTCATAACAGACTGATATACAGAAAGTAATTTGAATAGTTACAATGAAATGTGATGACTTGAAAGTAGAGAGTAGATATTATTTAGGTAGGGTGTGTGTGTGTTTGTATAAGAATCACGCGACAACAGATCTTCCGTTTGTGACGTTACTTAACTTTAATTTTTCACGTCACATTCACCAACCAATCAAAATGCTGCATCGTGAGCAACACGTCTGGTGGACGAACTTATTAACTGTCACTTGCTTTACAATATTTTTTCCACATTTTTTTTTGTTTCATGACCATATTAAGGGCTAAATGCAAAAAAAATTTTTACTCTGGCTCTACCTTATACCAGCTATGACCTGCCTTCTTTACTTTTACTGTACACTACACTGACATCTCATACCTCAGCTGGACATAAGGTCAACATAACCATTTGGTCTGATTCCATCCATCCATCCATTGTCTGTAACCGCTTTATCCCTTTTATGGGGTCGCGATGGGTTTTGCCAGAGCCAATCCTAGCTGTCTCTGGGCGCGGGCAGGGAACACCCTGGACAAGTCGCCAGCTCATCGCAGGGCCCTCACTGATGGCAGAGGCTGCCATGCGAGGTGCCACCTGCACATCAGGAGCAAGTTGGGGTTCAGTATCTTCCTCAAGCGCACTTCGACATGCAGCTCAGCTCAGCGCGGGAGAGCTGGGATTTGAACCAACCTTCTGATCACTAGCCGACCTGCTCTACCCGCTGAGCTACAGCCGCCTCCTTGGTCTGATTGCAGGCATGCTGTAATTTATTATCAGATTTCAGCTTGGGATGACTTTATAGATCGCAGCTCTGTCTTTTCTTTCTGAACAGAGTGCTTACCTCCAAAAAAAAAAAAAAAACACTTTTAATTTATTGCTCGAATACACCTATAACTACAGTGCAAGCCTGAATTCCTGCGGAACGACAGGAACAGCGCAACTTTTACAACAGGGGTAGGTGGGAGAACGAGTGGAATGTGTCAAACTGGTTTATCCACATTGGGGAGCCACATAACTTCCCTATCGGGCCACACCCAGATGTGCTTATAAAGTGTCACCCTAAAGATAGGGAGATGCACAGCAGAGCTCAACCCCACCGCCCGACGTCTCCATCCTCTACTAGCAGTGCAATCTCCACACAGGACAACCATGAGTCTGAGGAACAAGCGTAGCAGCCGCCCAGGGATGCGCATGTCCGCTGGGGGCTTCAGCAGCATGTCCGTGGGAGCCTACTCCGTCCCCAAGATCAGCACCGGGACTATCCAGGCGGCCCCGATTACAGCCGTGACCGTCAACAGGAGCCTGCTGACGCCACTGAACATTGACATCGACCCCACTGTCCATGCTGTTCGCACCAAGGAGAAGGAGCAGATCAAGACTCTCAACAACCGTTTTGTCTCATTCATTGATAAGGTAAGAACTAATCTCACAAAAACTCTGATGTTTAAAGGCTAATGACTTGAACAACCTCTGTAAACGATGTTAGAACCCGTTTGATTCGTTTTGGTACTTTCTTCTTGTGCCACAGGTAAGACACCTGGAACAGCAGAACAAAATGCTGGAAACCAAGTGGAACCTGCTGCAGGGACAGACCGCCGCCTCCTCTAACGTCGAGCCCATGCTGAAGACTTACATCAGCAACCTGCAGAGACAGCTGGAGAGCTTCAACAATGACAAGCGCAAGCTCGACATGGAGAACGATGTCATGCACAACCATGTGGAGGACTACAAGACAAGGTAAGACATTTTCGGTGAATGGAACTGAACAGCTGTCACTGTAAGTGTGTGAACTCGAGTGGTGTCTCAGACATACTGTGAGTAATAAGATCTGTAACCTGATATCTATGGGCTGTTTCAGATACGAGGGTGAGATCAACAAGAGGAATGAGGCAGAGAATGAGTTTGTCTTGCTTAAGAAGGTAAAGTATGCAGTCTTGATGGCTATTATAGATTGGAGATTACAAGTCAGATTTAGCTCTGAGCCATTTGTGTTAACTCTCATTACATTCACAGCTTTGTCAGCAAATTTAATTAATAACGTTCCTTGCTCGGCTACAATACTGTTTCATCTGTTAGTGTCTGTTTAACGCAGAACTGAGAAAAGGTTGTTCATTTTTTACTGACTGACCGCAGGATGTGGACGCAGGCTATCTGACCAAGGTGGATCTAGACGACAGGGTGTTTGCTGTCGGTGAGGAATTCAACTTCCTCACGGCTCTGTATGATACGGTACATAAACATTCACGTAAAATCTTCACAAAATGTTAAAGATATCAAATCGAAGACAATATGTACAGTATGTGAGCTTGTTTTGCATTCAAGACCTGCTTCTTACTGTTGCTGTATGTGTTGTTTTAACAAACAAAAAAAAAAGGAGCTGCGTGAGCTGCAGCAGAGCCTGAAGGGGACCTCTGTAGTGGTCCAGATGGACAACTCCCGTGCCCTGGACATGGATCAGATCGTGTCTGAGGTTAAGGCTCAGTACGAGGACATCGCAGCCCGCAGCCGCCAAGAAGCTGAAGTCTGGCACAAGTCCAAGGTATGAAGTAAATAACTTTAATCTAGATTAAATAAATGAATAAATACATTTTGCTGCGGTTATTCCTGAAAGCTAGATATATGAACAGGGTTAACATATAACTAAAGCTCAAAAATCAACAAGAAAACCCTGTCTTTCTGACAGGAACCACCCTAGTCAAACCTGTATAAATACAATGCTTGTATGTTTGTGTGTACCTGTGATGCACCAGTTTGACCAGATGACTGCTCAGGCGGACCAGTATGGAAATGAGCTGCGCAACACCAAGGGGGAAATATCTGAGCTCAAACGAATGATGGCCCGCCTGGAAAATGAGATCATGTCTGCAAAGACTCAGGTTAGTCAAAGGAAGACAAAGAAAATCAACCTCATCACAAGCAGCAAAAGTTATTCTTTCTCAGGCAGCATTAAAATCTTATCAGTCAGACTGTCTAATAGCTTTTCACCACAGGCTTCAATAACATGAAACATCATCACTTAAATATCTCCAATCCTCTATTTGAATAGAGGTCATTGACAAGCTTAGATCTTACTGGACACTTACACCATCTATCCCTGCTCTCTTCTCAGCGCATCAACCTAGAGGACCAAATAACCGAAGCAGAGGCGCGAGGGGAGGGGGCTGTGAGGGATGCCGGGGCTCGCATCAGGGACCTGGAGCTGGCTCTGCAGAGGGCCAAGCAGGACATGGCTCGCCAGCTCAGAGAGTACCAGGAGCTCATGAATGTCAAACTGGCTTTGGACATCGAGATCTCCACCTACAGGAAACTGCTGGAAGGAGAGGAAGAAAGGTTTACCGAAGCACACATACTTACACAATGATTAAAGGTTAATCTATTACTTACTATTTTTTTATTATTATTATTTTGCCAGGTGATGACAATTAATTTGAGACGAAAACAATTTAAACTTACACCATCTTAGGGTTGTCACGATACTAAAATGTTCAACTCGATACCGATACTCAGGAAAATATTCGATACTCAATACCATTTTCGATACCACAAGGATTAAAAAAAGACCCCAAAATTTAAAAGAAATGTTCCTATTAACAAGAAAAATGCAAAAAATAACCTCTGTTACAACATGGAACAATTAACAGAACCACACGTTAAATATTTATAAAAAAAAACAGTTGTGCAAAAAGAAACTGCAACTATGATAACAAGTTTTAGGTCTGAGAATCGGTTTTGATACTTTTGAAAATGAGTATCGTATTCGATACAAGATTTTAGTATCGATACTTTTTTTAGTTTCGATACTTTTGACAACCCTACACCATCTTAATATTGTCAAACTCACAGTAGAAGGTTGTTGTTGTTTTTAAAGCAGAACTAGAAATACAGTCTTTTATGCTTTATCCATTACAAACCTCGCGCCTACAATACCCACAATGCAGCACGGCCCTCGACTCCTGCTCGACTATTCCCGGTTGAAGTCGGTGCGACTCGTTTGTTATGCTAGTAGCAGAATAACGTTTCCATGAGACTTTAGTAATGTTATTTATGTGGGAAGCGATACTTACTGGAGTTGGGGCGGTCAGTAAGACGCGGATTCGCCAAATGAATCACTTACTTTTCAACCTGTAAGTCTTTTCTTTTGTTAAACCGAAAAATATTACGTTAAAACACTGCCGAGAAAACATAATCTCGTGCAGCCTCTTCTTCACTTCTCTATGGTGCGCCAACCTGTAATGGGCTCATTACCGCCCCCCCGAGGCAGAGGGGGGAAAAACACCATGTGGTACTTGTTGAGAGTTGCTAAGATTCAGTGGCGGCAAAGGGGCAAAACTGAGCTGATTGCACAGTTCAAACAAATTAATTTCTGCCAAGCAATGTTCAACCAGTTTTCTTCAATTTAAATAAACCGACAGGATCAATAAATAGGATTTAATATCCGGTCTAGACTCCGCAGCAGTATGCGACTAGTACTTACTGCCTTTGTTGGTTGTGTTGGTTAGAAACAGAATCAAGCCCCTTGTTAGGTTTAGACATGACAACTGATGATTGGTTGAGATTAGGTAACAATATCAGGGAGCCAGAACCAGACAAATAATTTTTGATCACATTTATAATGCATCATAAATCACACATATGATGTTAGAGCTTCTTTTTTTTTTTTTTACTAAACTAATGAAATATCAGAATGTGTATACATGTGATTATGAAAACTACAAAGCCAACAGTCGTGTTAGTGGCGTCTCTTTGAGCAACACAATAGTTCACTGAGAGGTTTAACACAAAACTGATGGCATTTTACTTTGATTATGCAACAAACTGTGACTTTCTTCACATGGAAAATTATCTTTTAAATTGACAAACATCGCATGTGTACAGGATTTACAAAATTATTTGTCTTTCTCCATTCACTACCATACAAAGTTGGGGGGTAATAGGGGTCCACTAGAAGGGGCGTGACTTCGGCTCCTTATGCCAGGAAGAGAAACAAGCTTCTCTGATGGCTACCCAAGGCCTATGATAAGGGTTTTAGACTTTGATGTGTTAAAACAGTGGAGTTTCCTTTAACAACAATTATTTTTTTCAGTAGATCAATACTAAGAGTGTATTTCTTGTCTTCTCACCAACAGACTTGGTCAGAACTCTATTGTCAACATCCAAAAAGTGCCTACCAAAGGTAAGCATTGTATTTTTAACTGTACCCCAGTAGAACCAATGACATTGGGGTTGTTTTGGTTTTAATGATTTTTCTTCTGTCTTCTTCCCAACAGCAGTTGCGGTTAACCACGAGCAGAAGCGAAAGTCGGGTCCTCTTTACATTAAGACAGTGGAGACCAAGGACATATCATACAACTAAATCAGAAAGATAAACCACATACTGAAGAATTCTAACCTGCTTGCTCACTATTTAACTCTCACCTTGATGTGAATCTACAATAAGTGCACCAATGAGCCGAATGTGTGTATCGTTTGTTTATTTCTCTTTAGGTGTTTGATGTAACATTATTTGCCACATACTGTGTTTAAATTAAAGATGTACTCAGCAGCACGATCGTTTGAGTTCTTTTTCTTGGGTGTAAGTGAACATCTAATGCTGCAAACTTTGTGAACAGCTGCAACAGAGTCAAAAAGATAATAATTGCTAACATCTACATCCTGTTGACTTTTTACCCTGGTGGTTTTCTGGAAATATTTATAGATCCAATCTACTCTGATTACAGCTGTAATCAATACTTATTAAATAGATTGAAGCCGCTTGGTGCATATTTTTAGATTCTGATTGAACAAAATGAACAATTGTAATTTTAAGAAGTTTAAGATTTTTTTTAACTATCATATACAAATAATTATTCAATTTTTTATGTATGTAAAAAAAAAAAAAAAGTAAATTTTCAACCAAATTCAAATTCAAATTATTTTCTGTGCTGACCTCTAGTGGTTTATCTTCCCATCATGCTGCACCCTCCAGGTCTGGGTGACTTGAAGTGTGGTCTTTGGGAAGTAATAAAACATTGTATTGCCGCTGTCCAGTGCTTGTTCAGAGAAACTGCAGCTCACTTTACACTATTTCATATCATCAGACTGACCTCTGACCAGAATAGACCAATTTGAATGGACTCTGTGGCTTCAAGGGCTGTTTTAAAATGAAGGCAGTGACTTTGGATTCCTATATTACAAGATACAGACAGTAGGGAATGCTATACCATCTTGACAGTCAATAAATAAAGGGAAAATATGAGTACATTTTGTATTCTGGGCAATGAATATTTTTTTACATTACCCTTTATTGCAACATTCATTCATATTGAAATGATCATATCAATCTATTGTATCTGGGTTTGGTTTTTAGGGCTATCATAAACTCTAACCATAATTAACCACTAACCACTCTACAGGCTTATGTCACAATGTGTCTGTGGTAGTTTGTTTTATGATATGCGCACTGCAAAGTAACACAAAACTCAAGCTTGACTCAAATAAACAAAGTAGAATATCATTTCCCTCTGAGATGTCCAATTTTAAACTGCTTAAGATAAACTCTTTATACTTATTCTTGAATGACATTAGTCATTGCTTCTAGGTCATTAGGTCACTCACAAATGACCTGGAAGCTATTGGAAAAAAAATGTGTCCCAGTGCAAAGTGAATGGGTGGTTCAGAGGTGGAAAGCCAACAAATATTCCTCCAGTAAGTGTTTAGAGGCATGTTTCAGGCTGTTGGGAGTCCACTGGTATCTATATGTAGTAGAAAGTTTCACATAGTTGGACTCAGGGTTGGGGTGGGTTACAGGCAGGCCTGCAAAGTGATTTGGATGGATCAGAGGTGAAATTTGTCTAACCTTTGAACTCATGTAAAATCCATTTCTTCATAGGTTAGCTCATCACTGCCTCTTCCTCGTGGTGCCTTACTGTATCAATAATAACACTTCACATAGTTGGACTTGGGGTACGAGACAGTAAACAGTAAACAAAAGCCAATAAAAACAGGTGTGTCTCATTCAACTAGTAACCACAGACTGGAAGTGTCAAATGTTCAATTTCCAAAAGTGTTCCACAGTCAAATGTAATCAAAAGAGGTGTGTTTTATTTGTCCCATTTATTAATACAATCCGGCATTAGCTCAGAGTCACTAGGCCTCATTAAATGGAAGCTATTGGAAAAAAAAAAGCTAAATGCCCCATGCAGAGAGGCTTTATCTGCGGTGCAGCGGCCACAGGTTCGAGTCCCAGCCCTGGCCTCTTTGCTTTCTTTTGTTTTTGACTACCTTATAAAACAGCTGAACATTGTTATTACTTGCATGAAATTTACACTGAGCCATTTTTTTCAAACCAGTTTACCTGCAGCACTTCCATGTCGCCTGTAAGGCAGCGTTCAGGGCTGTGAAGCACACGGCTACTTCCTGTTTCGAGCCGTTCGCGGTTCTTGTGGTTGTGACAGCTGCAGCCAGTCGGCGCGCCCCCACCACAGGAGCTGAAGTCGGTGTGCTCTCTAGAGAATTTACCTTGACTACACCTCGTCTAGTTTCACTTTGATTGACAGCATCCCTGCGCACGAGGTACATGTTTATTCTACTTCCGTGTTTCGATCAATTGTCTGTAGTCAACTGTTGCTGTACTTTGACAAACGTGAGTGTGTAGGTGTGTGTGTGTGTGTGTGTGTGTGTGTTTGAAGAAAGCTTTCAAAGCAGAGAAGTTCCTAACACTATAATTGCAGACAATAATATTTTTTTTTTTCCTGCAGACTATCGTGCTTACAGTATATTTTATGTTTTTTCACAACAGTGATTTTTTTCAAAATGGACAAAGACACAGTGCTGGCTCACATCTTGAAGCCGAAGGGCATGTCGACACTCCTTGGTGGAGAGCTGCCAGCCAGTGTGATTAACAACTGTAAGTACATTTCCCCGCTGACTGACGAAGTTCAAGTGAAGGGGAGAAATGAGGAAGATGACTTGCCCTCCCTGGATCATGCAATCCTCACTGCTCTGTCGAAAGAAAAGAAAAATGTCATACTGAACGGCCCTGAAGGCTCAGGAAAAACCACCGCTTTGGAGAAGCTCGTTGTGGACTGGGCCAAAGGAGAACACCTTCAGAACTTTTCCTATGTTTTCCGTTTCCAGTTTGGGGAGTTGAATTCTCTTTATGAGACGCTCTCCCTGGAGAAGTTAATGCTCCACCATCCCGGTCATATCACTCCTGAGTCCCTGCCCCTCGTTCTGAGGAAGCCTGAGGATGTGCTGCTTGTTTTTGATGAGATGGATCAGTGCAAAGAGAGCCTGGACCCGTCCATCTACACCCTCTGCTCTGACCCGACCCAGGCGACCTCACTTTCATGTTTAGTGGCCAGCTTGCTCAATGGATCACTGCTGAAAGGCGCTACCTGTTTGGTGGAAACCAGACCTACGGGATGTCTGAATTTTGTGAGCGGCACCTGGGTTCAAGTGTTGGGGTTTCAGAAGCCTCAAAGAGAGGCCTACTTTAACGGGTTCTTCACCGACCCAGCTGTTGCCAAGAAAGCACTAATGCACATGGAGAGAACCGTTGGCTTTTATGATATCTCTACCTCCCCAAGGTTTTGTTGGACAGTTTGTTCTATTTACAAGTCTCTGACGGATGCTGGAGCAGATCTTCCTGAGATGTTATCTCAGCTCTATGTAGATATCCTGATCCACCTGATTCAGACGCTCTCGCTGAACGAGAATAGCAGAACAGAGTTGGTGTTGGCCCTCGGCAAGATGGCGTCTCACTGCTCCCTTGACCAGCATTTGAGCTGCACCAAAGAGGAAATGGATTCCTTTGGATTTCAACAGTTTCCGACCTCAGTCGGTGTCTTCTTCCAGGTTTACGGGGACCAATCGGAAAGACGTGTCTTCTCCTTCCACTCCCAGATGATGCAGCAGTTCCTCTTGGCCGTGTCTTACTTTTTGGACAAGTCGACGTCTGAGGGTGTGGAGAAGATGTTCAGAGAGCACAAAGGCAGAGCAAAGTTTCTATATGTCTTTTTGTCAGCGCTCTCAGAGCCAAATCAGCGCAGGCCGCTGGAGACCCTGCTGGGGGAGTTGAACCCAGATCGGATCACAGATTTCAGACGCTGGTTTAAAAGCAGCCCTGAGATGACACTGAAGAGATACTACAAAGACCAGCTGCAGCACTGCCTCCATATGCTTCATCAAGCCCAAAATGAGAGTTTGGTGAAGGAAGTCATCTCACGCCCAGCGCGAATGAACCTGAGCTATGGAGAACTGAGCCTCCAGGACTGTGTAGCTCTGAACTTCGTTGTGAAGTGCCTCGGAGAGATCGAGGAGTTGGATCTGCGCGGTAACAGGATACTAACAGAGGAGCAAGCAGAAGTGCTGGCTCCAGCTATGAGCTTGTCACATGACATTAAGTAAGTGATGAAAAGGTGCATTTCTTTTATATGTTCAGTATGCTGTCATATGTATGACTTCTCTTTTGTGTCCATCAGCTTGACAAACACCTCCTTGCTTGCTGGGGCTGGCCCTCATCTGGCTTCGGCGCTCAGCAGAGGAATCACCAAACATCTAAGTCTTTCTCACACCGACCTCAGAGACGACAATTTCAAAATCCTCAGTGCTGGACTCAGGAACTGCAAGCTGCAGAACTTACAGTAAGATCAGCTCAAGGCAATCACGTCATTGAAAGTCACTGAGTTCAGATAACAGGTCTTTCATACTTTCTTTTAATTTACCTAGTCTTCGAGGATGCAGTCTGACAGATGCAAGTTGTGAACATCTGGTGTCTGTCTTGAACTCGGGCACCTCTCAGCTGTGTGTGTTGGAGATGAGTTTTAATGAGATTGGGGACCAGGGCTTAATAAAACTCTGCAAAGCACTACACAGTCCTCACTGCAAACTACAGGAGCTTGAGTATGTATTTTTTAACAGG
>CAEMYA010000044.1:6870406-6908304 GCA_903131615.1 Diplodus sargus | reverse complement strand
TGTACATTTCAATTGTAGTGTCTTTGACAATGAGGTGACAGGTGAGTGCTGTCCTCATTTGATGGCGGCCTTGATGTCAGAGCGCTGCTCTCTGTCAGAGCTGGATCTGTCAGTGAATGAATTGGGACAGGAGGGGGCGCTGCTGCTCTGCAAAGCCCTCAGTAGACCTGGATGCCCGCTTAAAAAACTCTGGTACAGTAACCTGTATTAATTATGTTCTGACATCTCATTGATAAGCTACTGCCTTTCACAAACAAGCAGATAAAGTGTATTCTTATTCACCCTACAGCTTGACACGATGCAAATTAACCCAGCCTGTCTTCAAGGAACTGGGCTCAGTGCTGAGCAGTGGGACTTCTCAACTTAAGACTCTTGCTGTAGGGTTAAATAATGTTGGAGACCAAGGGCTTAAACATCTCTGGGATGCTGTTGCACATCCAGACTGTCGGTTGGAAGAACTGGAGTGAGTCGACCCTCTAACACTCTATTTGTAAGGTTGTTATTGCAACTTTGCCGTGTTCTCCACATTCTAAACTGCCACTTTTATTTCAGCGTTGAAATGACAGGTATGACGGACGCCAGCATTGAGGACTTGTGTGCTGCCATAAGAGCTAGTAAGACTTTAAAAAGCTTGGAACTGAGGAACAACCTACTGACCGATGCCTCAGTCCCAGCCCTCGTCCAGGTCATGCAGGACAGCGAAAACATGCTGGAGATGAAGTAAGCCTGGTTTACTTCAGTTGATTGTGAACCACAGTACTACAAATGCTTTTTTAAAACTAATGCCCAACTCTGCTTATGTCTCTGACTCTTTTAGTCTGAGGTACAACGATTTCAGCGAAGATGTTTTTGAAAAACTGGACGAGTGTGATAAAATAAGATACTGAAGATGGATTAGTCCACTGAGGATCACCGACTGTAATTTGATGGATGACTGATGAAGGACTACATTTTTTTTTTTTTACTTGTATGTCTATGGGGGAATTTGCAAAAATCTAGAACTTTTCATCAGTGTGCTCTTAAATTCTGATTGAAATTTTCTCTGGAAATTGTACCTATTAAGTGTTTGTTTTGCTTGTTATCGTGTATTACATTTTAGCAATATATTGTTTACATTCATCTGTTGTGCTGCACTTGTATGTTGGTACTGTGTCCATTGCTGCAACAGTATTTATGCCATTCTCTTTGTCAGTCTTGAAATGGATAGATAGCGTACTCGTTATAACCTCCATTACATGGTAAACATCCCGCACAATTATAACTAAATTTGATACAATAGTGTTTTATTAAGAAATCTTTGGCAGTATAAGAGATATACAGTATATTCAGTAAGGCAGTTGCAGTGATTTGTTTTACAGCTGTGTAATATATTACCAGTTCACAAATAAAGTCTATTTACATGTATAAAATTAGTTTTTAACTGTAGCAGTGTAGATTTGCACTTGCTGCAATTTTCTAACTTTGAAAACACACGCGCGCAAACACACACACACACACACACTCACAGCGAGGGGCAGACAGACCACACACATTTCTCTGTCTACTCCCGTAAGCAGAAAGCAGATGTAAACCTCACACAGTGTAAACCTGACTCAGTCAGACAATGTCAAGTCTGTATTCCACATATGGACCGCCCCCATATCCAAGTAATCACTCCACCTGAACAACTTAGCAAAATGTTCTAATTGGGGAAAAACAAAACAAAAAAAATTCTTCTCAGCGGGTCAAATTGACAAGTTGGGACACGCAGGTACTGAACAAAATACACACCGGTGGTAAATATTCCCTCATTGTACACAGTGGTCATGTGTTTCTCCATTGAGGTTACCAGTGCGACTGCCATCCTTTGGTTTCAGGGTCTGACTGGGAGTTTTCCTGTTATTTGAGTTCATCTCCTCATCTGAGCTGCTCTCAATGTCACTGCGGTCATCTTTTGACACCTGTAAAATAAAATAAAAAATAGGAGCAGCAGTTTTATTAACCTTTGGAATAGTGAGGAAAGTGAAAATCAAACAAAAAAAACGTGTACAGCCACTCTAACAGCTCTGCGAGGCTTTCCGCATGCTACTATGCTCACATTGACGATGGCACGATCCTGACGCAGGGTGACTACAATTTCTTTCAATTTACAGATGTACCAAAGTATTACTTAAATGGACAAATTCAAAACCAAATTTAAGGGGAAACACATTCCACTCAAAACGCTGATGGGACTAGAGGAAAGTCAAGGGATCACCAAAGTTGCTAGGATTGATCATCTGGCAACAATGAATATCAGCCCAAATCATGTGACCATTCATTTAGTATGGACAAAACTAACCCTCATTTTTCTGATTATTATTATTTTTTAACAGATTGCTGATATGCAAGTTAATTTTTGAAAATGTACAACAAAATGTAAGGAAGGTATAAAGTAGCAGGAAATTAAAATGGTCAAGTAAAAATATGCTATATTCCATCGCTGTACTACACACAACAGCCAGACTAACCTTTCCCTTGAATATGGCTTTGATAGCAATACGAGCGATGAGGTAGAACCAAATGATGTGAAGAGTCTGCAGCACCAATAGCAGCCCATTGAGTAACCACCAGGCCCGGTATGGACCAATGATTTCCCAGCTGTCAATTAAGACAGTGTAAACAATCCTGCAACAAACAAACATATAGGTGTTGTTGGAGCAAACAATATATTATAGCAACTCTTAGTTCATGGAGAGACTCATTCAGTGTAATATTGTCTTTTAAACATTTTTTAAACATGTGACAAGCTGGAAGAAGTATGTCATTTGTCTCACCAGAAAGGATATATGACAAGTCGAGAGATGAAAAAGCTTATGCTGAACACCACAAACAGGCCATCGCAGAGCCTCTGGTACTTGGCATAGTTGGCCAACTTGGCAGCCTTCGGGAATAAATAAGAAATGAATGATAAAAATGGCACGTTAAGAAAATATCACACCAGTGTCTTTGCTGTAATTAACAGTAATGACATGTTGCCACTAAAACATGTTTGTGTTTTTGTCACGCAGCTCACACCTAATTGTACTACCTTCTACTACTCCACGATGATGAACACTTTGTCCCCTTGGGTAAATCCTTTTTTCACTTTGTTAGTAACTTAAAGCACAGGTCTAAGCACACACAGAAAGCTATAATACACAATTGATGTGGAAAGATGTTAGTGAAGGGTCTACGGCCCAGTGCTCAAGGTGAACTGGCACCTCTCAAGCTACCAGTGTAACCTCTGTATTGTCTGGCTCATGCTGGACCATAACCAGATACCTTCTGATCCCTGATCCAGGTTGCTATAGAGAGCCAATGTCACATCCCTTTTGACACACCCTGCAGTACCTTATATTTGTAAAAAGTGAGTAAGTTCTGCGAGCTCGCTTATTAACAAGACTGGCTTACAAGGTTTCAGTTATGGGTCTTAGTTAGCATTAAACAAGATGACGTCACTTATGCAACTGTTGGGTGTGTGTGGTCTTTCGAACGTAACTTTTGGTCTTATATTTCATCAGTTTTATCAAACTGCAACTTTTGAGTTGAAAAAAAATATCTTTTAAATTGACAAACATCCTAGGTGTAATTCATGTCAAAATAAAACGGTCTCCAAAAATGAGTTGTCTCTTTCTAATCATCAACATACATTTTCTGAAATAAGGTCCCATGGTGGTCCTCTGGAAAGGGGTATGACTTCACCTCTCTATGGACTGAAGAACTGCTATCAAATCACTTCAGTGACGTCTTTGCACCAGCGTGCTGATAAGAGATGTGTGCTTATCCAGTCAGACAGGTAGCACAAATAATTAACAGCTGCATTTACAACCTTGCACCTGTGCAACTACATTTCAGTGGCATCTTGTCAATGACATTTTAATAAGAAATGCGTTTCTGTTTCTGTCAAGCAGGTATTACAAGTAGCTCACACCTACTTTCGTGACTTAAAACCACTACACAATGACGAATATTTATGTCTTGTGTCCCCTTGGGCAAATCTTTAGTTACGTTCTATTAGTAACTTCAAACACACCGGTTTTAAGTACAAACAGACACACACACACCTATGCATAACTGACGTGCGAATAAGAGATGTGTGTGTTCAGTCAGACAGGTAGTACGAGTAACTCACAGCTACTTTTCCAACCTTTCACCTGTGCAATTAAAATTTCAATGACAACTTGCCACTGAAAGGTTGAGGTGAAGAGAGGTGCTTCCTTTGTTTCTGTCAGACAGGTAGTGCAGGTAGCTCACAGCGCAGCAATGTTTGCTGAGTTAAACTCAGAACACTCTTGAGATTGCTTCTTGGAACAGGCACTATAATAAAATCTTCTAGGTACTCCGAGTAATTTACCTCAAGGAAGATGTCGGATGCATCGTGCACAACCATGACCAAAGTGCCAGCTCTTATCATGTTGTTGGTATAGGAGAACGTGATGAGCATTATGGTGGCCAGGTGGTGGACAAGCATGATCACGAAATCCTGCCATCAAAGAAGACATAACAGAAAGAGAGGGAGAAAAAGTGGTAAACAGGATGCTCAAGTTGTTTGCACTTTAAATTAAAATACACCAACTGAAAGGCCTTGTGTAAATACTGGGATGACAGGCAGAGAAGCTATATACATACATACATAAATTATATATAACCTGTTCTGCCAGAGCACATAATGAATAAATGAGTAAAATAAACAAATCCTTATATACAAGTAACATGAAATGGTGTGAAAGTTAAGCCTGCAAACACACTGCCTTAATAGAGATATAAAGGGAATATGACAAACAGTTCTGATAAAAAGGGTGTGATTGAGAGGCTGAACAATAGTGTCAGCTAAGCTGTTGTTGACTCACCTTACGTTTAATGTCTATGAACTGGGAAAACATCAGAGACCAATAGAAAGCCAGTTCAGCTACATAGTAGTTGTACTGTCCAGAGCTAATCGCCTTTGAGAGGAAGTGAAGCAAAAACACCTTTAATAAATATTTAGCCCAACTGCCCAAAGAACACAATGGTGCTGAATGGATTAGTCATAATATTGGCAACTGAACATGATTGTTCAGTTAATAGAAAAAAAAATACAAACCTGAAAAGGATAGTTGTGCCAACACTCTCTGACATCCCACATCCAAGGCGACTGACGAAAATAGATTAAATGCAAATAAGACTAGATCAGCAAAAAAATTCAGTAGGCTTATTCAAAAAAGCTGAAGCTGTGGAAGACTTCAGTGCAACAATATTGTACATCATACAGTTTGCTGATTCAACTCACCACCCACAAATGCTGCATGGCATAGATGAAAATCCCAGAGTAAAATGTAAATCGCCACCTGAAGTAAAATAAGGGTAGAATTTGAAAAACAGAAGCATGCCACGCTATCTTCTCAAAAAACAAGACTACGAGACGTCTACACACAGCGTAGGCACAGCAGTGGTTTGAGCTACATTCTAAGCTGAACATGTTCACAATGAAAACAATGCTAATATTTACCATGCTCACCATCTTAGTGAAATGCTGTTAAAATGCCAACATTTACCATCTTAAAAGCAACATGTAAAAATTGGCATTTTATGCAACACCACATACTGTCAATAAATATAAATCCAAAATTAGAAAAATACAGATAAAAAAGTTACATAACGTTGCTTAAATGTAATGTATAATCCATTATTGTGCTAACATTTACCATGTTCACAATCTTAATGTAGTGTCTTAGCATGCGAACAATTACCAATGATCACTATCTTAATGTAGTGTGCTAGCATGCTAACATTTACCATGATCACTATCTTAATGTAGTGTGCTAGCATGCTTACATTTACCATGTTTACTACCTTAGTGTGGCGTTTTAGTGTGTTTAAATTTAACATGTGTTACATGATAGCATAATGAAAAGTGTTTGCATTTGGTAACAAAACAAAGATATTTAATTTGACCTGATGATGAAACTCAATGAAAAGTTAAGGGATCACCAAAAGTGTTAGCCACTCAAGCCTGAGGGGGATGTCTGAACAAAGCGTCATGATAATCCATCCAAAGGTTGGATGAAAAAACATATCACTCAAAACCACAAGTGTCAACCCCGAGGTGGTCAATCCAGTACTTGTTGAGCTGGTTCAGTGTTTACCACAGAGCTGGATGAACAGGCAGACAACTGCAGTGCAGAAAAATTCTCCATTCATTAACTGGGTGCCCACTACAAAGCAGTTTAGTAGGAACCTACATGCTCTCACAGAACTTTATCTGCGTACTGGGTCTATCTTGGTTCCGGCGGATGCGAAACCATCTCTGTAGTTTCCGCACATCCCAGTCCAGCTGCTTGGAGAGTCCATCCAGTTGTCTCGTGTCTGGACTCTAAAGAGACGGTACGGGACAAATAGTAATCACTTGTCATTCCACATGTAGTATTTACTGAACATATTATTATGCCTGTGGTGGTTAACATCTGTATCACAGTGTGCAGAGGAACATTTCATGGAGTACAGAACAAACATGGGCCTTATGTACCGTTTTGGATTGATACACCCTCTCTAGGACATCATTGGGCTGAGCTCGGCGAGGCACTCCCGCCTGAATCTGAAGTATGTGGGCACAGGGCTTGGCCACTAGCCTGTGTACACACAGACCGTGGCACAAAAAAAAAGAGGGAGGGGACACAGAGAGATGGTGTGGTGTTAAGATAGAAATTCAGACAAGGACAGAATCAGAGAGAGAAGTCAAGCACTTCGGCTACAGGAATGGATGAACTATTAGCTAAAATTGGCTACGGGCTTCCCCGCACTGACATAAACACAAACTGTTGAGCCTCAGCAAGTTTTCCCCACTAAGTAATGTTTGACATGCATGCGTGTGTCTTCAGATGGAGAGGGGACAGGAGCACAATAGGGCCTGTAGGGTGAGACACGGGCGAGCGTTTACGAGGATTCCTGGGGAATGTAGCACCTCGTCTAAACAGAGCATAATGACCCATCATGTGAGGAGGGTGGGAGACACAGATGGGAGGGCCGCCCTTAAACCAAAATACTGATGTGTATCACAAGATCCTCCGGTTGGGTTGACCAGTGTTCACGCTCAAAACTCGGGAGACATTTATTTAGATCTCAATCTCAGCGCAATCCCACTTATCTGGATGCAGTCCCCCCCCCAACCCCAACATGGAAAGAGACTGAATGAATAGGAGTACAGACCGGAGGCCTTCTTTTTTTTTCCTTTTTTTCTCTTTCCCCGTCACTGGTTATTTGACTTGGGATTACGCAGAAAGTTTGCATGGCCTTTTAGTTTGGCTGAACTCTCTTTTCTGTCCATTTTGCACAGGCTGGTTTCTTGTTAAAAGCCTGCTAGGCCACAAGCACAAAATGCTTAGTTTCGGGGGTTATCATGTAAGGGATGTAAGACTGTGTGTTAATTAAATGCTACTTCTGGTTATTTCCCCTGCAGGGCTATCCATAGCTCAGCAAGGTAAACCGGTGTCTCAAGTCAGAAGGAGTTATTTTCATGTATGGATAATCACAAAGGAATGCCAACGCTGTTAATTAAGGGGGTAAGGCTAAGACAACAACATTGGCTTCTTGTAGTCTTCTTGAGGGATTCCTGGGACCGGAAAGAGAGAGAGAAGGGCCATAATTATCTGTCACACGAAGCTAGGCAGGCAGAAGCTGAGGCAATCTCATATGTGGATAAAAAAAAATAAGTTTGTGCCTTCATAATCACATCAAACTTTTTTTGTGTAACACGCAGGGCACATGTTAACAGACTTGTTTGTGCTCAGGGTTAAATAAATGACTCACAAGGTAAGATTGCGGCTGCTGCTGCTGCTGCAAGAAGGAGTGTCATTTATATTATTCCCATTTTTTAGGCTGCTTCTTCTACTTCATGAACAACAGTTTCCACATGAGACCGAAACCCCCCCTCTCTCTCTCTCATACACACACACACACACGCCACAGGAACCAAAATGAGGAACTTCACCAAACATTAACAATAAACGAGGCCCTGTTGTTATGTTTCTTCTCTTTTTGTTTTACCTTTCAAAAAGCAGTCGTAGTAGAAAAACCCCGACAGCCAGGGGAAAGGCGTACATTAAGTGTCCCAGCCGGGGATACTCCACACCAGGTGGCGGACGCTCCAGGTCCGCCCATGTAACATTTTCGGGAAACCAAAATCTCTCACTCCAAATCCAGGCTGAGATGTAGGAAGTCATCTGGGACCAGGAAAAACAAAAGCGGGCAAGTTTGTAGGCTAAACGCGGAGAGATTAGTTGTCGGACATCTGGCGGCAGAGGTGTACTGACAGAAACCTTTGAGCAGCAGTGATGTTCGCAGCTCCTCCCTGAGCTCAGCGAGTATCACATTTTTTTCTCAGTTCGCACAAACTCCCTATGAGTAAACTGCACGGACCGCAAGGCTGGCACGTCAGGCAGAAAGGCAACGCCCACCCCTCCGATGAGGCAACTTCAAAATGAAGTTGAAGGATGTTCATAATGTTGTAGTCTGGGTTTGATCCTCTGACACCGCCAACTCCGGCTTCACCTTTTGCTTTTAACGTAACGTTAGGGCGGTGATGTGTGGAGTAAACGGCGGCTAGCGTTAGCTAACGTCAACCGCCACCTCCTGTTTGCAATTAGCGTTAAACGTCATTTGATTATTTAAGGCTAAGTTAGCATTCACAAGCAACTAATGCTAACCTTAGCAACTTTTGGGAGCTGTGTGGTGGTGAGTTACGGCAGCTGAGATACTTCTTGTCTTGAGCCACATGTAACTCTGTCATTTGTTAAGTAATTTATAAGGCAATAGGAGATAACAATCAAACAAGTAGCTATCAGTTAGCCATCAGCTATATCCAGTAACGTTAGGTAACTCAGGCAACCTAGCTAACGTTAGCTAAGTGGATAGCAGCACTCAGGTAAATAACTAACGGTAGCTAAATATAAGGTGACATACAGTGGTTAAATGTCAGAATACTTAATGGAATACGATGAAAGGCTACTTTAAAATATGACCATCACCAGTCACCCAGTTAAGTATACAGCCTGGTTAAATTAGTCTACATTACAACCTGATTTCCTGAATAAAACCCATATAAATGACTATTTCTCTTCCCCTTAAAGTAGCCAACATGCATTTCCTCTACTACTCATATACATAATTATACACTCAGCTACCAGTTAACTAAACTAATGAAGTTCAGTGCAAGAGCCCAACAATAAACCCTGCATGTATGAAGGTTATAGTTCTCAAATGCTCAAAGTTTTAAACATGTTTTTAACTAGTTGAAAACATAAATTACATATACAAAATTCAGCGATACTTGTGCCAAGGCTGCTATAAAATACGATGAAGCATATATTGGACAAAAACCTGTAAGTATATGGCTGGAAGTGGGTCTTGAGGTTTCAATTTTTATATCCTGTCTATAGGCTATTAGCCCAGTGTGGGTTTACCCCTCACTTGTCTGTGTAGAGAACACTTATAGCATGCTCTAAAACTCTTAATCTCCTTAACTGAATTTAGGCTATTTAGTGTTCTCTAGAGTTGAATAATGGTCTGGTGGGATACTAACAAAGGGTTGGTAAATATTGTAAATTTTAATTTGAAGTAGACTTGAAGGTTTGAATGGTTGATTATTGACAACTGTCAGTGATTCATGGTTTAATCTGTAAACCTTTTTACTAGCTTACACTTTCCACCAAGGTTAAGGGCTCATGCTGGAATCTGGCTACACAGCAAAACTCATTAAGAAACCTGGGTCTTATATTTCTGAGCCCAAACCGCTTGCTATTGCTATTTCTGATATTGTGTAGCTGCAAGCAGTAAGCTGTGACCTCATTGAACTTGCAAGCTGATAGTGTTTTTTTGTTGTTTGTTTTTTGGGGGAAATGTACTTTCACTTGTGATTTACACTCCTACAACTAGCTGGGTGACAGTCTCCTCTTTAATACTGACTTGATAAGGTTTATGCTTTGTGTTCTCAATCATTCTCTGTGTAAAAATGTAAGTAAGCACATGATTAGAATTGCACAGCCTTAAATAAAAAAGGTGAACTGACGTCAGAAAGATAATTTGGGCTACTTTGATAGATCAGCATTTGCTCATCAGATTGATTTTGAAAAGACAACATTTGCACCCTTGATGCACTGTTGAGCTGGGGTGTGCTAATGATTTTAGCTTAGCAGCTACAGTGAAGCTTTGAAAATATGGTGTAAATGGCATATTTTCAAATCACTGTGGGATCCTGGTGCTTCCAGTGACTTAGCTGTATGGAGCCATTTTATGTTTTTTCTGATGTAATTTATTTCTCTTTTAAAACAAGTCATCATCTACTTCAGTTATTTAGGAGACTGCTGCATAGCTGAAGAAATGTTTTGTGGACTACAAATTCGATCAGTATTGGGTTGAGTAGATAATGACTACATTTTCATTTTTGGGTGAACTTTTCCTTTAATCGTGGATGTCCTCTAAATCGTGACCTCCCCTCCGCTCCCGCCCTCTTGAAACCTGAATGTTTGTTTGTGTGTGGAGCTCATACATTATTCAAGGAATTTTTTATGTGTCGCTACAAGTTCTAACAGCTTCCAGAGGGTGGCATTTGTTTGCTTACACATACAACCGGTATTTAAATATCACCGTGACATTCTTTTCAATTCAGGATATTGCTCATTTACATTATGTCTATTCCACCTCTCCTTGTAAACTTTTCAAGGCACGCTGAAGAGGCTAACTCTGATATTTTGTAGTCAAATAAATCACAAATGAACCAAGCAAATTATTTCCCTTTTATTAGTGGTTACAGCACAACTTCAGGATGACATGTAGCTCTATCCATGAAGGCCAATAATATATGTATTCAAAGTGACAAAACAGTGGCATATAAGGTGGAAAAGAGAGTGGAAACAGGATTGTGGATGACTCACACTCTCACACTTGGTTTCCCCTGTTCTGTGTCGTCCTGTAGGTTTTTACATCAGTACCAGTATCAGGCCAGAGAGCAGCTCAGCTCCCTGAACAAACCCCCTCTGTGTCAGTGTGCAGCTGCAGCTTCCGAGGTGCCCTACTCGGATGCATGACCTAGTGTGGAGGGGCTTTGGACTTGAGGCACAAAATAGGGGGGAGGTCATATTTGAGGACACTCATCTAACACCCCTTTAGAGTAGCATTTTAGCCATACTTGAGGTGTTTGTCCTTTTTATTTCAGCCAGATCTTTGTCTTCACTGGCTTCAGTCTAACATCAGCAGGGAGGTCCGGTACACAGCGTCCGTCACCCCCTTGGTGTCCCCTGCCTCCCCCTCACTGCTTGGACTGTTCCATTTTGCATCTGAAAAAATCTCATAGTTGGAGAAGAGTTCTTCATGTCAGGGACTGCTGTAGCCTCAGCACACAGAGTACTGTAGCTCCCGGATCACCTAAGGTAATATTTCCTGCTAAGTGTTATGCTTGAACATTTATTAGTCTGTTTTTTGCTGTGACCTAAGAGAATTTCTCAGCAACTATGCAGCTGCCTCTTCCATGGGTACTTGCTATGTGTTTATAGATGATGATGCATTTATGTGTTTACCTTTTTTTATGAACACTCAAATCCTTAACCAACGTCTCAATCATTTGATTGAGACATTTATTTAAAAACCTTCAACATTAACACTTGATTTGATGCTGTATATCTTTATTTTATTGCCTGATATGTTGTCACACTGATTTTCTTTGTATTCTTTTTTTTTTTCCTTAACAGATAAACAAATGGATGATAAAGAGCTGAGTGATCCCATGAACAACGTATCACTGATTAAAGGTAACCTTGCTGTATTGTTTTTGTTTGTTTTATTTCTGGAGAAATAACCGAACAGAATTGAAGGGAATGACTTGGCAGTGTTTTGCTCATCGTGACTCTTACCTGACACGGCGTATCTTAGTAAGTGACAAGGTGGAGAGAGAGGAAAAAGCATGAGTCACACTTAAGAAGAGCGTCTGAAGCTGTAAGCGCAGCTGGTTGGCTTGAGAGCTTTTTACAGCGCTGTGCTGTGATGGCCTTGTTTTAGAGGCTGATCTCTCTAGTGTCAACAGCTTATTAGAAGATGGAGTCTCTTTGCACAGAGGGCACATCAGCTGACTAGTGTGAGTGTTAGACACATTTATGGTGGCTTATTAACATAGAATGCAGCTGATAATGCATTGCGATGTGTGAGCATATCCGCGATGGAATCAATTTTGCATGATGAATGAATTTGTGACGCTACGCTGCACAGCATATAGGCAGCACAAAGCAAACAGTGTCCTCACGACAGCAGTATTTTCAAAATGACAGGGATATTCCTCAATTTCACCCATATACAGCACATTCTGTGTCTGAAAAATTAATATCACTCCCAGCACTTTGATCAGCGGAAATTCACTAAATATTCTGGGCGTTTAGTCCAAGCAGTGCTAACCTGCCGTCATATTCATTGGGAAGGAAACCGACAGCGGGGAAAGAGAGCATGATGGCTCTAGCCCTCAGCACTTGAGCTAAAAAAAGACTTTCTCCTACATCTTTTTTTTTTTTGTGTCATCACTTGAGGCAGCGTGATGCTCAGTATCCCCCAACTAGACAGAGAGGTATTTTTACTCCCATTATTACTTTGTCATGTGTCAGTCTGACATTAAGACATAATTGGTGTAATAACTAATGTTGCTAAAGATAACACGTTTGGCGCCCTCTTCTAATACCATTGTTATCTTATCCACTCCAGAGGACATTCATCTTTCATACAAACCCAGCACAGACGACCCTACTTACAGGGAGCCCACACACATTTCTGACTCTCACTCATACATATGCATGCGCTCACAGAACACACAACCTCATACACACATGCAGGACGGAGCACTGACCACCCATCCTTTGTCTGGCACACAGCAGGGTGGTCATGTGCTCGAGTCCGAGGGTGCCACCAGCCTCCAGTAGTCACTTCATACGCGTTTATTTTGGGGACATTTATCAATGCCACCACTAACGACATGTGTGCGTATTTGTACATTGTGTTTATTCAGCCGTGTGTGCCAGACACAATGACAGTGCAAATGCAGTTTTTCTTAGCAGTCTCAGTCCTCTGATGTGTCCATTTATGGTGCACATGCTTGACCTGTCGCAACTCTTGTTTTCCCCTCTGCCAAATGCTCGGCCTGAGATGAGGTCATCTCTTTTACTAGCCATGGTAGATTAGAGGATTAAAATATTCACTGGACATTGCAAAGCCCAAGTATTTGTGGGGTTTGTTTCCACAACTAGGAAACACAACAGACCCTTGACAACGCTGGCTAGTCCATTCCCTTTGTGTATTGTTTACTGTAACACAGTATGACAAGCAAAGTAGATGTGCCAGAGACTCGTATGTTGCCGGTTTAATGGATGATTTTGAATGAAAGGTTGGAAAGAAAATACAGATAATGCAGTTGTGTCTATTTCTGGGTGAGCAATTAGTTTATGTAATAGTCCCATTTTAATATCTTGGGAAATCATCTCGTATGTCAGCCCTGGTTAAATATTTGGGACTGAAGCAGAATGAACATGGTGGAACTTGGAGTTATTCATCTATTTTTATAGTTTAATTGCCGTCATTACTGCCCGATATATCATTATGTTGTGAATTTTACATCCTCTACAGTGACTTTGAGAGAAAATAAGCTCTACCCTTTACAGCTAAATACACTCATGTTTGGAGAGAGGATGATCTAATTTGGATGATTATTCCTGTTTTCCCTCTCATCATCAGATGACTTGACCAGGTCAAACATGGGGTCCACTGGTGACTCCGAAAAGGTTATCCAGCGCTTGAATGATGAGCTTCGAGAAGCACAGGAGCTCGCTAATACTGAGAAGCACAAATGCATGGAGCTACAAGGTGAAAATAACATAAACATCAATCACATCATCAAAGCTCGTACTGTGCACACAAGCTAACAACCACAGGTTGAAATAAATGCTACCGTAATTCACAGGTATCCTGGAGGAAGAGAGGAAAGAAAATAAACACCAAGCTGATGACTCTGCAAAACAGATAAAACTTCTTCAAGGTAAATCTGTGTGTTTGTGGATTGAAAAGTTTCTCAATCTTAATCAAAATGTTTACACTCCTAATCTAAACACTGAACACTGTGTGTGCAGGCCAACTGCGGCAGCTCCAAGATGAAATGGGCGTCCTCAGAGAGCAGATAGATGTTTCCTCCAGTTCACACAGTGAGCTGCAGAGTGCACGCGATGAGTCGAAGGCTCTGAAACGTGCCCTGGAGGCAGCCACTGCTGAGCGGGAGCGTGATGTTGCTGCCATCCAGACTAACCTGTCATCCGCCTCAAAGGACCTGGACAAATGGCGTCAGACGGCCAACAAATATGAGCGTGAGATCGACAACCTACAGCGTGACCTTCAACAGCAGAGCAAGCAGTGGCAGAAGACTGCAGAAATACAAGGTACAACTGCACAAATACACAAAAAAAATTTTTTTTAAAAACCCCACAATATTCCTGAACTGTTCAATTTCTCTAAATATGTAAAAACTCCAAAAGCAACATAATCTGCACGATTGAGACACAGATTGCTGTTGCTGCACTGAATATGAACAAGAAAGTTTAGCAGCAGAGTAGAACAGTTTCGAAACGACTAAATTGAATTTCATTTAGTGGTCTTAACATTAATCACTACTGGAAATTAGTTGCTCAGTGACCTCATGATTTAAAATGTACTGTAGCTCTTTTTGTTTCCGGCACTAAGAGACTTGTCTACATACTCAGATGTACACTAGCCCGTACAAGCAGCTAGAAAATGTATCATGGATAATAAGTAAGCTAATTAAGAAAAAGCTTGCTCCGATACATAAAACCATGTATTTTTTTCACAGCCAGTGAGCTGCAGTCCATGCAGGTGGAGTGTAATGGCCTACAGAAGGAGTGTTCTGCTCTGCGATCTGAAAAACAAGACGTTGTCAATAAGCACCAGAAGGAAAAGAGCAGTCTGCAAACAGAGTGTGCCTCCCTCAGGGCCGAGAAGGAGGAACTCCTCAAGACTCACCAGAAAGAGAAGGGCAGCCTGCAGAGTGACTGTGCAGCACTGCGTTCTGAGAAAGAGGCAGCGCTGCAGAAACAGAAGCAGCTGGAGAAGGACCTTGCCAGGTCAGTGCACTGTGCTACATTATCCAGAGCTCAGCCTCTCCCGCACCTTTTTGTATACTCCCTCTGTTTCATTTGCTTGACTCTGCTCCAACATGTTTTGCTACACCGCGCACCACACACCTTGCTTTGTGTAAGCTCTCACCCTTTTGAACTGTTTTGTTTCTTGTAGTTCGCGTGCCCAGAATGCTGAGCTGAGCAACAGCCTCAAAGCCCTGGAGAGATCCCAGCAGGAGTTGGAGAAGAGGCTGGTGGCCATGCAGCTCCAGCACCAGGAGGAAAGCACCAAGCTGCAAACCCAACTGGAAGAAGCGGACAGCCACAGCAAGACTCTGCAGAGAGAGGTATGCTCACAAAACTAAAAAGTAATCTCAGAATCACTAGAAGGAATTGCTTCGAAGAATAATAGTACTTCTACCTTCAAAGCAGACAGCTGAACACTGTCTACACTTGTTGTTGTTCAGTCACATTTTCACTCCTGCGACTGATGGAACAGAAACTGTCCCCTACGTAACTAGAGCAGCTGTGTACATTAGCTATACAATGGCTGGCACATGACTGTGTTTAAAAATTGCCGTTGTCAGTTCAATTTTCTGGTCAAGCGGAGTCTGTATATGTTGACTATTTGATAACCAGTATGTTTTGATAATAAGGTTTCTCTCAATTTAGATTTCATCCTCCTTTTCTGTTCATACCAGACGTGGGACAATATGAAAATGTCATGTCACGAGTATCCTGGCCAAAATGAAAGCCGTTCAGGATACTTTCCTGATAATGAATATGTTTACAACTCTTAAAATGGCACTAAAACATTCCAGTGTCACTTAATTTTACATTTGGTAAAGAAACAAAAACATTGATAGTTTTTCACTAAAAACGAATTTAAATCAAACCGAAACAAGGTAATCATAAATAATAACGTCTTACATAACTAAAGGATAAATAAATTGCGGGCACCTCATCTCTGTGTCGTTCTGTAAAGGACTGTATGTTAACAAGCTTTTTCAAGTCACTGATGTGAGGATATTCATGATTATCCAGATAGAGATTCATCATGATTCATTGATCATGAGTGTTTGTTATCGGGATCCACGATAAAATCATCTGTCGTTTGTATATTTTTCCAATCCAATTATTTTAAATGTTTTATACCAGCTTAGAAGAGCTTGATTTTGACTTTTCCCAGCTGAGAAAGCTAGTAAATTAAGTCTAATGCCTAAAGGCAGGATTTTCTGCTTTGATACGCACAACACCAAATAGCCCTGATTCTTTATCAGCTGGCTGATATTTAACAGGACATGTAGTGTTTTTAGTTGAATTAGTGGTTTATTTGCTTGTGTCTATATATAATTTGATATCAGTTAAAATGTCAAAACAATCAACTTGAATCTACAAATGCCCGGCAGCTTCTTGTTTATGGAAATGGCATTCAGCTGTGCCTCCAGTCCAAACAGTCCACAGGTTGCTTGCTGCTGGCAGTGGCACACTACTGTATGCTCCCAGTCAGATTTAGCAGACTGAATAGAAGTGAGCCACTGCTATGACACCCAGACAGGAGAGGCACTGTTGAATAGCAGAAAGCAGGGATGAAGTCATCCTTGACCACAAGACATTCATCCCAGTGTGGTGTTCCTCTTTCAGTCACTGAATAAAAGTGGAAACTGAGTGCTGTCACAGTGTCCTTTTTCAGACTGAGCTCATCCTGTGAAGCCCTGTTAGGGGACAAAGAATCAATCAGCGATTCTAACATCAGCATGGCCCCAGCATGCTTCCCTTGTTAGCTATATTTACTCTGAAAATGCATAGAGGGACAGTTATTTGTTTAAGTAAGACATTATAATGTGCTTTATGCAGTATGAGGAGGCAAAGACGGAGTTGTTGGACCTAAAGGAAAAATATGAGAAGATTGAGCAAGAAAAACAGTCGCTTGCAGGTGAACTTGAGGAGTGCAAATCCAACATGAAGGACTTGCAGGAAAAAGGAGCGAAGGTGAGTGCTGGTCTATCCTACACATTTGACACAGTATTGTGCATGAGGTGGAGAAATAATGATCTGCAATTAAGCTCAAAAACTGCAGCATAGCTTTTACTTGCATTAGACGTCTGGCTGGGCAATATATCTTATAATGTCATCGTGATATGAGATTGTATTTCATTTTAGAATGTTGTTGTCTTTTCTTAGTTTCAAAGGCTGCATTGCGGCAAAGTGATGTTCATTTCTGAACCTACCAGACTGTTGTACTTGTCAACACCTGCCTTTTACCACTCAGAAATTATATCCACAGTACTGATGATTATTGATCCAAAATGTAATGTGTTTATGGTGTTAAAGTATTTAGTCATGCCTACACTATGTTCACAGTAGTTTTGGGGTATTTAGTTAAAAGTGTGGTGCGAAATCATTTTGTTGCCCAGTCCCAATTTTTAGGGAGAGTTTTTGAGGAGATTTCAAAATGTCATATTGTTATTGTGATGTATATTTATTATTTTCTACCAGCTATTATGGCATCGTATATGCCAAAAAAATTCAATAAGGTGTTTTCACTTCATGCAGCCCTAACCTAAATTTAGATAATATTATTTTCAGGCCATATTGCCCAGCCCCAATAAGAGGCAGACATCTTCAGTTGCTTTGGTTTTGGAGGCATGAGCTTTGCTTCAAAGTTTGCAACAAAATATTATTATATTTTGTGAAATATCGCCAGGCATTAAAGGTGAATCTTTTGTAGGATTTAAAGCACATAAATATATATTTATTTTTATCCCAGCACACCTGCTCCCCTGTACTCATCCACTGTCTTTTACTATTGCTTTTAGACGTTGACAGCTGTGTGCAAGATTTGTATAAACACCAATTACACACACAGACTATTGACTGATGGGTTTATTAATAAAGCTACACCCAACTAAAGTATGTCCCGTTGCAGCTGATTACTATAATATCCCTTCCCTTCTGTAGACATCCCTATTGCTGCCTGTTCAAGCCATAGTCATCGGCCTTATCCTGGCTTTGCTGTATTGGTGCTTCGGCGCATTGTGGTAGTAAGGTACACATTACTCCTGTCAAGTCGGCCTACATCTTTCATTCTCATCAGTGTCTTCTAGATCATTGCATGACTTAATCAGGTTTTCCTAATTCCCCAGAATGCCTTCCTCGGGAAACTGACAAAAATTGACGTCTGAGAAACTCTAACCTTTCTAATCATACAGTTCCAACATCTGACATCTGTTTGTCTTGTCTGGGTGGCTAATGCTTAACAACTGTTTTCTGTCAGTTGGCTTGTGATGGGCCTACCTGAAAGAGCTAACCTGCATTCTCTGTGCACTGCATTGCTCTCAATGGCAAGCTCCCTCTGTCAAAGCTTTTTGCGGTCTTTGGGATGGGCGGGGTTTCATGTGGTGACGCTCATGTTTCCATTTCTGTGTCACCACTTTTTTTTTTTTGCTTTTTTTTTCTCAGAAGCCGTGGATGATCTGGGGGCCGGTGGTTGCTGTGGCTCTGACAGCTGTGACTGCTGCTGTGCTCTTCAGGACCTGAGGGCAACATGCTCAGACACACGCATACAAACACACACGCACACAGAAGTGAATCCATATGTGTCATCCGATTTCTCCACACTTGCCCCCTTATCATATCTGCACTATTAATTAGGAGGGCTCGTACTTAACACTGTTTAATTTTTAAGATGCTCTATTTTAGATGACAGAGAGGTTAATAAAAGAATGTCAGTTTTGTGTGCAAATAATTCAGTCTGTTTGTATGTCTATTATTTGAAGAGAATCTAGTTGGGCTGCGTTTGTGTTTACTATCTTGACTTATAGGATTATTCATTAATGAATGTAAAGTCTACACACTTAATATATGATTTTAGATAGATCACCTCGAGTTTGACGCTCCCTAAATGTAACACATCTCTGTAACTGTCAGAATAATAAATATTGTCACAATAATGCCACCCCTGACCGAGTGCATGATGAATACCTCAGATACAAACCAACACATCAGTGGATTGTTACGATAAGATATTATCTATTATCATAACCAATATCAATGTTGAAAAGGCCTTTTTTGGAATGTTTTGGAGACAACATGGAGAAGGTATTTGAGGAATTTATCTTGCAGTTATTCTGTATAGTTTGGATAATAGCTCAGAGCTGTTTTTCATTTATGATGGGTGATGTGTTGCAGCCACAATTTAAATATGGTGGTTTTCCAGTATCAACAGAATCTAGTCAAAGGTTGTAAGAACCCAACTCCTGTCTTGAGTGTTGCTTTTTATTTTAAGATGAGCTTTCCATAGACGGTAACTGCGATGATGATGATGATAAATGGTGAATTCACATTTTCTGTATCAGCCACTGTACATAATACTACATAATCAGCCAATCAGATGCAGTCAACATAATAGCATCACTTACTATCCTCATCCTTACTACAACTGATTATAATCATTCCTGATCAATTTATCAACAAAAGAGGATCTGTTTGGTTGTTTGATAGCATGCAGTCCTCTGCATGCAAAATTCTCTCACCTCAGTTATTGAGAGTGATTTAATTATTTCCAAATAGATCTTTTCAGGTTATCTGTTGACAATTTCTGCACTTGTTTTCGTAGGAGAATATATAAACAGTATATTGTAGAAACCTAAAATAATGCAGTGTCACTTTTTAGAAATATCGTGCAGCCCTAGTAGCAATCAGCCATAAATGACATCACTTGTTTACTGAAGGGAAGTCAACATTACATAACATAATATAATTTAAAATCCTGCTATTCAGAGACATTGTATCGCACCCTGCCATGAGTCACCACAAGAAACTGGTGTAATACTTGAAATGACATGTTTTATAAACTGGACCTAACTCAAATCTGAATTTGTAAATAAGCTCAAACATAAATCTGGTATTTATTCAGAGTTTTCTGATGGTTATATAGTTGCATGCATCATATGATTCTGTGGAAAATCTCAATGAATATACATATATTATTAATTTGCTGTATTTATGATAGTTTGGTCAGTCAATATCTGTATTTTGTAAAGAGATGGAAAGCTATATAGTTTCTTGGGATTAAAGTTTATGAATAAGTGCTCTGAAATGTAAGAGTGACTTCAATTAAAGAGCTCAACCTCATAATTGCACCTTACAGTCATTGCATCAGCAGGTGGTCACTGAAGCCACCCAGCCTCATAGAGATGAGGTCAGAGTTTCTGCTACTGTAGGTTTTGTTTGAGAAACAAAGAAAATACAGTTGATCTGAGGTAAGTTGTCCTTTATCTTGTGTTTTTAATATTGGGGGAAGGTAAATATTTATTTTGATCCATGTTTTTTCTTCTACCCTTCAGCAAAACAGGCTACATCTTATATTTCCTGTTGTATTTATTTCTAATAGCTCCCTGTACTGCAGATGGCATTTAAAGAAGCTGATTGAAGCTGACAGCCGGGGGCACAGTGTGTTCTCCTTAAAGAGAGGTTTCCTCAGGTGAGCGCAGCATGCACGTCAGCTTGCACCAACAATGCACCATAGGGAAAGCCGAGCTTACCCACAGAGTAAACAGTGGTATGATAATGCATGAAATGTGGACAATGACTTAGTTGTAACCTGCAGTTTAACCCTGAACCGCAGGAAGATGTCAGGAGATGATACACATCTCTGGCAGGTCAGACTGGACGTTTGGCGCATGTATCTGGACGTTCTGGCGCATGGCAGTTTTGGCTGGTATCAGCATGTAAGTCCAAGCATACATTACAAACACACATTTTCTCCAGAAAAACACCCCAAATCTACACGGATTATATATAACTTGTTACGGTCAGGAATCACACCTGATTTTCATTTTTAGAAATTGAAAACAATCATTTGTGCACATAGAGGTTGGTTAATTAGTCACTAAGAGTACCGCTCTGTCTGCGACTTAAATATTATAGCATATTTTGTGGCTCTGGGACAAGCTGAAAAATATACCGCTGATGACGGCACACTGATATCATCTAGGTTATCTCATACTGAAGGTGTCCTGTGCTAAGAAATTGAGACTCCTTGTTCAATTGAGTTTAGCTGGTCTGTTTTGATAACCTATGCTGCAACATCTTCTCGCAAAAAGTTGCAGCTTAAGATAAAATAGTTGTTGCCATGATACTCCAGAATTAGAAATAGTTTAATGATCCATGAGGGGAAAATTGGGTTACAATTTAGTTGAAACGTCATGCTATAGAGAAAGAAGAAAAATAAAGACAAACATAAAAAGGAATACAAATATACAGGATAATATGATGTAATCAGAATACAAAAAAGGTAAATATATTATGGTAAATTACAGAGACAATATGTTATAAGATTACAGATACATTAAGAAAAAACAGGAATTACAATTAAAAAAAAATAATGATATAATCTGTAACCATGCACACAACAATAATCTCACACAACATTTCTCTGGTCTTCTAGTGAAACCAAATACAATAGTGTGTATTCTTACAGTTCATAAGATTAAATAAAGGTCAAGTTACATCACTTTAGTATTGTGTTATTGCGGGGCTATTTGAAGGATCAATCCCTGCTTAGACTACGAGTGTTTGATCAGCGTTTGATGATCTGAGTTAATGTGACAACTCACAGCGGGGGCCTTCAACATCTGCTGGGAGATTATAGGGTTCAACACTCAGTGCAATTATTATGCCCTTTAAGCAGGCTGACCACACTGATTCTTGGCCTGTCAAAAAAGATGCAGCTTATTTCTCAACAGGATGTCTGTTTCTACATTTCACCATACCTATCGGGGCCATAGCTGAGGAAATCAATGACTGTATGTGGGTGTACCACCCATCGTGACTCATCTGATCCTCATTTTTGTGCTGCTACATTGGCTCAGTCATTCTCTGGCTTTGCTGTGTCAAGGATCCCTCTCAGGACACAAACAAGATGAGGAAGCTAATGTGACATGAGGCTGTAGTTCAGACAACCTTCGGGAAAAACACTGTTCATGTGAGCAGACTGAGGACAAACGCTTCGTCCTGTATAAACCCAAACATGAGAATCATTCCCACGCACTGGCGAGCCTCTCTGCGGAGTTGCCGTGTCCATTTTGTTCTGCTCCAGTTTGTATGTAGGTCATCGGTAGTGGACTAGGGATGCAGCAGAATGGCAGCTGTGTTAGATGGTATTTTTACTGTGTGATCTTGGCCTTCATATTAGCTCTAATTTACACCGCCCTTGATTTAAGTTCTTTTTACATGGTATGTGAGAAACTGTCTTAATTTAACCAATATCTTAAATCAAAAAACAGTAAATAGCTAAGACCTTTTTAGGAAGCCTGTAAGCAAAATATTTAAGTACCTACGGTATGTATCATGAGTTATTTGTGTGTATTTCCTTGTTTTTTTGTATATTTGAGGTGAATATGGATAAACAATATGGTAATGTGTCATTAACTCTTTGGGGTTTGATGTCATTAAAAAGAAAAACACTAAAGAATTATTCCTTTCCACATGTAGCTCAATCTTTCAGTACCTGCCTTATTCAGAAATTGTAGCTTATTATCTGTTTATAGTTGTGATACGCCACATGTTTGAATCTTTGAATATCTGTTTGTATAAAATAAATAGGCCAGCACTATGCTAAAACACTGGCATGAACCTTTGAATAAGTCATCCACAGAGTATCTAGCAAGTCAGTATCACCTCTGGAGGGCAGTGTGTTCATGGTGAGTCCTTATCGGTTCTGTTTTTTTCCCCTCAATCAAGAAAATCTCAGTGTTTGCGATCCAGTATAAAATCTTTAGACCAGAGCCGGGTCAGATATCTGTACACAAAATGCCTCAAAGCTTCACTGTCAACTGAAGCAGAGCCAATCGCAAAAAGCCCTGAGATCCTCACTTCTAAATGCAAACAGGGGACTCTCCACAGTCTGCCTCTATCATGACACCCAGTGGTAAGTTTTGGACTTTAAGGAGCCATCGTATTTCACATTTAGAGTCATTTGTTGCTAGATGCTTTTGTCCAGAGCAGCAAACGAATCAAGTGTTTTTAATTTAAGGGTGTCACTTTAAAGATGTTAGTCTCTTTTTTTAAGTGTTTCCCATCAATGATGTACTGCCATCAGCAATGTGTCAAGAACATGACTGTAGTTTTTCTTTCTGTCATTACATAACCTGGAGCAGGTACCCAGTCATTGATGACGGGAGGCTCTGGAAAGACAGAAAAATCAGCTGGTTTTCTTCCAGCGGTGCAGCAATATGTGCTACTCACTTAACACCTTTACATGATTGGAAAAGAGTAAGAACTACACGACTTCACTTGCTTTGCCCTATTAGCAATCCAACACATTTTGCAGACAAGTAAATTGCTGCACAATTGCAACCAAAGCCTGAAAACCTTGATTAAGCTGAACTGAAGCTAAGGAAACTGTGCACTGATAAATATTGTTACAGCAATATCATGTATTTTCTATTTAGTCTTAACCAGCTTTAGTGAAAAGAACATAATCTTTTTACTGACCAGTCATTGATAGTGGGCAGGTTGCCGAGTTAAAAGCTGGTCATCCAAAAATGTATTTTTGTATTTTCATGCGTTTCTTTATTGCCCCTTTTGTGATGTACAGAATGCTGTTTAAAGTTTTTTGGCCTGTGCGTTCTCTTTAAATGATTGACCGAACAATAGAGTGTCCCGGTTTCCCCAATGATGGGTAGTAATCAATAAGTTTATCCAGAGCAAACATCTGCTGGGACTAACTGCACTCCACTGGGACATGGTTCTTTTCATTTCATCTTTCAGAAAGATACGTTGATTATTTATTCTTTCGACGCATCAACAAAACCTGCAAATAAACTCAAGCATCTGCTCACTAATCAACAGAATCACAGCAGCGGTCACATGTTTCTGCCTGTGTCAAAAGAAACCAGGAGGGAAGAAACCATCTGAAAAGTAAGTTTTTACACTTTCGTTTCATTTCATTTCCATATGTTATTTTGATGACGTATTATTCATTATCAACAAAACATTGCATGGATTTTTGTTACTGACTTTCCCCCTCCCATTGATGAGCTGTGTTCCTGAGAAAGGCTGCAGCATGTATGTGTAATGTTGATGTGTTTTTATAGGCGAGCTATGGCAGCTGATCTAGATGTGATCAACCTGTTTATCATTGCTGGAGGAACACTGGCTATTCCAATTCTGGCCTTTGTTGCATCCGTCCTCCTCTGGCCTTCTGCACTGATTAAAGTGTATTACTGGTAAGGTCGATAACTAACGTAATGCCTGTCACTTGGTATGTTTAATAACGGATGTGAAGATGAGCAACAAATAATAATTCTGCGACAAATATTTAATTGCTAATGACAAAAAAAAACATAACCAAAAAGATTAACCGAGATTGTTTATGCCTCATATTAGCCTCAGCTACACGGTACTTGAAAATATATTTTCGCATGAAGTCAGCACTGTAGATTTTGTGCTCCATAATTTACCTCGAATTGTATTAATATAAACACAATACGTAAGAATCAGGCACCTTGAATTCATGCTCTCAAAAAATGAGTGTAGCTACTATTAGCTTGTTACATGGTAACCTTCTTACCCTGTAAGGGTTGTCGTTGTCACTGCACTGGAGCTGTGGACCTCTGAGGAAAAAAAGGCTTTCAGGCCTGGGGCTAGCTGGTTAGCATGCTAACTTAAGTAGTTATCTCATAAAAGTACTTTCATGTCCTCAACATGATGTCCATACTGTGATTTGTTGACATTCTGCTGATCATTTGAGTTAAATTTGTAATTTTTTTAACCAAAAGTCTTTCATATTGCACCTTTTGAAGTGAATAATGTACATATAGACATGGGTGTTGTCTTAAGATTGACTTGAAAGCATTTCAAAATCTCTTTTTTAAATGATACATTATGAAAATGACAGTGCATGTCATGTGTTTTTTTTATTTTTATCCTAAACTTGATTAAATATGAAACAGTCACAAACAGAAACAAAAATAGCAATACTGGCAACACGTGCTCATTTAATTTGCATCGAGGCCCTTCATCATTTGGCTCAAATTTGAATTCCAGTGCTTATCTGTGCATCTACGAGCTCAGACATACCTGCTCTCCTTCAGGTACTGGAGGAGGACTCTGGGCCTGCAGGTGCGCTATGCAGACTGCGGAGGCTATCGCTTCTGCTACTCCTACAGAGGAAAGCCTGGGATGAGACCTTCCATTTTAATGCTGCACGGCTTCTCTGCTCACAAGGACACCTGGCTCACTGTCGTCAAGGTCAGGAGATCTGAAACACTGAACATAGCAGTAGGGTTGTCAAAAGTATCGAAACTCAAAAAAGTATCGATACTAAAATGTTGTATACTCATTTTCAAAAGTATCGATACCGATTGTTTTTTGCACTACCTCAGACCTGAAACTTGTATCATAGTTGCAGTTTCTTTTTGCACAACTGTTTTTTATTATAAATATTTAACGTGTGGTTCTGTTAATTGTTACATGTTGTAACGGAGGTTATTTTTGCATTTTTCTTGTTAATAGAAATATTTCTTTTAAATTTTGGAGTCTTTTTTTAATCCTTGTGGTATCGAAAATGGTATCGAGTATCGAATATTTTCCTGAGTATCGGTATCGAGTTGAAAATTTTAGTATCGTGACAACCCTACATAGCAGTTAGTTGCTGTGAACTCAGCGGACAAAGACCCCCACTTTCCTTGAACCCTCTCAGATTTAGCTGATATCACCATGTGTTTGAGTGAGAGAGGTTGTTTTTGTTTGTTTTTCAAGTGTGCACAAATTCTGTGTCCAGTATTAAAATAAACTACATACAAGTTTTTGGGATCTATAGATTAAAATCAGATCACATTATCAGTTTAAAGCTGTATTTTCTGTCTTTTTACTGTTCTAGTATCTACCAAAGCATCTGCACATTGTGTGTGTGGACATGCCCGGCCATGAGGGAACAACACGCACCAACACAGAGGATTATTCTATCCAGGGGCAAGTCCGGAGGATCCATCAGGTACACACGAAGAACAAGAGAACAATTAAATACATGTATGTAATTTGTCAGGTGCTTGAATGATCCCTCTGAAATCTCCTTTTTTACTCTCACTCGTCTTAGTTTGTTGAAGCCGTTCGCTTAAACAGGAAGCCTTTCCATCTGGTCGGAACCTCGATGGGGGGAAATGTAGCCGGGGTTTACGCAGCCTGCTACCCCTCAGAGATCTGCAGCATGACTCTCATCTGTCCAGACGGTCGGTGGCTGTGTGTGTGTGTGTGTGTGTGTGTGTGTGTGTGTGTGTGTGTGTGTGTGTGTGTGTGTGTGTGTGTGTGTGTGTGTGTGTGTGTGTGTGTGTGTGTGTGTGTGTACACAACATTATCAATGCACATTTGAGTGATTTTAATATTGAAAAGACACTTTACTTTTTTGGAGAGCAAAATGTAAGAAAATAACAATGATGATGTCACAGTGATGTCATCTGGATCATCTCCAGAAAATACCAGAAAGTAAAGGGTTGGCTGTTTTGACCTCTGTTCCTTAATTTCTTACCATTTAAATGAATAATGTATCCTTTAACATTACCCTTAATGTTACAGAAGTGTTACATTATTAAAAATCAAATTAATTTATACAGAGCATGGATACATTTTCCACCTACAATCATTTGCTGTTTCTTGCATTTTATTTGATCACCAGCATTTACTGTTTCAAACAAAACACAAGCGTGTATCATGCGTTTTCTAACCAAAAAACTAAAAACGTATCCTGCAGGTATAAGACACCCTTGCGAGACCAAGTTTGACAATCACCTGCAGGACCTGGAGCACAGCAATTACACATTAAACATCCCACTGATCCCGACGACACCCGAGGAGATGGAGGACATGTTCAGGCTTTGCTCTCATGTTCGCTTTAAAATCCCCCAGCAGGTCAGGCCCACACTTGAAAATAAACGCAGTATGGATTACACTCTGTGTGTACCCGCAGTTGATCAGATCTACAGAAATGTTTTCAAAAGCAGCTGCAATGTGTTTGTTAAGACACATTTTCTCGTCTAGATTCTTCAAGGACTGGTAGATGTCCGGGAGCCTCACAACATGTTTTACCAAGAAGGTTAGTTCACTTTAGTCTGGACGTTTTTTTAAGCATGAAATTTTGCCCATGTGATCAGTAATTTGTGTCTTTTCAATCAGTGTTTATGGAGCTTGTTGGAGAGAAATCACGTTACGCCTTACAGGAGCACCTGCATCTCATCACTGCGCCTTTACAAGTGATATGGGGCAAACAGGATCAGGTAACGTATGAAGAACACCTAATACAGTGACTCAGCAAAGCCCATTTAAGTAAAGGAATTGATTAGCTGGCAGCTTATGTTTCTAAATGAATCCCAAGTTTCAGATTAATAGATTAATCAGAAAAATGGGGTGAGGGTGGAGGCTCGGGTTTCTCGAGCCACTCAGGTCTGAATAGAGAAGCTTACGTAGATCTGATGATTATCTCATATTTGTCCAGGTGATGGATGTCTCTGGAGCCACAGTCATTTCAGAGGTTCTGCCTGGATGCAGGATGGACCTGCTGGAAAACTGTGGACACTCTGTGGCGATGGAGAGGCCCTGTCGGACAGCCAGACTCATCCTGGAGTTCATTATCGTGCAGCAAGAGGCCAGGGGTGGCACAAAGAAATCCTCCTGAACCCAAAGACTGTTCATCATGTCTCTCCACTGCAATGAATTACGTGTTCCCAGTACGTGACATGCATATGTAATAAAGACGCCCGAGCCTCAGACATTAACAGGAAGATATATAGTGTTCCAGCATTTCTTAGAGGATGATATAAATCGCATTTCACTTGTATTATAAATCATGATAATAAAAAAAAAAAAGAAGAAGCTCCATGCATGTCTCTGTGTGTTCAGATGTGTGGATGTGTGCTCGCAGAGGTGCTTGTGTCTGCAGCAGGACCTCCTCCCCTCCTTCACCCTCCCTGTGTGCGCAGTTTTGCTGCAGCCTGAAGCCGAGCACAGCTGCCCGGCGCGACCAGCGGCAAACATCACCGTCCGGCTCAACCGCTGAATGCTAACCCCGAGCTGCTGTGTGTGGATAAAACAAAAAAGAATAGGCACGAAGGTGAGCTGGTAAGGCTTTGTTTTTAGCCGCTATGTTGCTCCAAGGCAGTCTGATTAAGAGCCCGGCGTTAACCTGAGTAGTAAGAGCAGCTAACGTCAATGGCTCGTGGGGTGCTAGCTAGGTTAGCTTGCTAGCTACTAGCTAGTGTTCCAGTGTGGCACTCGCTTTGTATTTAACGCTAGCATACGTAGCTCAGTGCTACCAGGTTGGCTCCACAACTTCTTGTAATAATGCGTTTTCTGTCTTTTGAAGCCAGCTTGATTAATTTCCGTATTAGAGGGAGTGAGTGTTGAATGGCGAACTAACGTTACTATTACCACCAGCTCTGTTAAACAAACATTAGCTAGATTCACTAGCATTCAACACTTGACGCCAAGCTACTTAATTAACGAGAGATACTTCAAGTTGCGCTGTTGATGTATATGACAGGGTGGCATACGAAACCTAAAGTTATGGGTTTATGTTCATCCAGCAGCGCCAGGTTTCACTTTCACTGACTTGTGTTGATGAATCACCTCTGCTCCTAAATCCTGATTAATATGCGTGGCTGCAGACACACCAGTGGCAAAGCTCAACCCAGCTGTCGACAAAATCTTCCTCAAGCTTTTGATCAAGTCTCATGACATTCATCAGCAGATGGAGTTTGCCAGGTGTCTTAGAAAACGCACTTCTTCATATTTCCCTGTTGTGGTTTCCTTGTTTTGTGAGCCTTTAACAGCCATATTGGTATAAAAGGCTCAAAGTCTGAATTCCTCTTCCTCTCTTTAATTCCTCTGATAATGTGATGACTGTAATATGATCAATAACTCCTGGACTGGTACTGAAGAGACATTGCAGTGATTCAGAAACAGGCTGTTGGTTTTGGCTGGGATATCTGTCTGAGATTGTGTGATATGGCAAAGCTGTTGTCTTTTCCTGGTTTTAAAGGCTGTATTACAGTAAAAGTGATGCAACTCTGCAGGCCGTTGTTCTTCTAACACTTAGTCATAACATCCTCATTTCTGATCGTTACTTGTCAAGTAACTGTGAACAGTTGTGTTCATATTTGGTGAATGTATCAATATTGAGGTATTTGGTCAAAAATGCCAAAGATAAAAATAGAAATTAAGATGTGTCATAAACAATCAAGTGAAACACTGAAATACCCCAATATCCCCAACTAATTTTGAGATGTGTCTATATCATGCATAGCGATGCAACCTAAATATATGTGCTCAAATACAGTATGTTGTTAATTAGGTCAACATGCTCCCAGATAAAACATTTTACTAGAGATGCACGATTACAGGCCGAGACTGATATCAAAACCTATAATGTCACATTTTTTACATTTCAAAACGAGAAAAGAGACAATTTTGTTTAATATTATCTGCCCTACAGTGTGTATCGGTGATATATTTCGCAGATACCAATAAATGTGCATAGCTTTATTACAGCTAATGTTGATGTGACTTTTTAAATTTTTTTTTTTTACAGGTTTGATTGAAGTTTGCTGAAGCCACATCTGTTCCCTCTCTGTTTTGGTTCTGACCAAGTGGGTATTGTTCTACAAATGGATAATGGGGACTGGGGCCATAGGGTAAGCGATGGATAGAGGCCATCTTGTTTCTGTTAAAGAAATATCTGCTGATTTGACTGAATTTACTCTGTTGCCAGTTTAGTTTGCATCCAGCGTCTAAAAACAAGGTCGTCTTACAGCATCATTTTTATGTGTTTACTGAGAGGTGTAGTATTTACCCTCATCAGTATCAATTGGGTGGACAGAATGAAAAAACAGTTCTCACTGTAATACAGTTAAACAGCAAAGCACTGCAATGTTCAAGCACTTTAATTTCCCTCAGTATAAATAAAGTATCTATCTATCTATCTATCAATCTATCTATCTATCTATCTAAGCTACGTGTGCCTAAATCCACACAGCCTGTGTTATCAACCGTAACTGCAGAATGCTAACCTAAGTTGTCCCTTTTCGCCCTAGATGACCACTCCTGTTACCTTGAACGTGGGAGGCGTCCTGTACACCACCAGTCTATCCACTCTACAGCGCTATCCAGACTCCATGCTGGGTGCCATGTTCCGGGGAGATTTCCCCACAACTCGCGATTCCCAAGGGAATTACTTCATCGATCGCGACGGAACACTTTTCCGGTACATCCTGAACTTCCTGCGGACATCTGAGCTTACCCTCCCTGTGGACTTCACGGAGACGGACCTCCTCAGGAAAGAGGCAGACTTCTATCAGATAGAACCTCTGATCCAGTGCCTTCACGACCCAAAGCCGCTGTACCCTCCCGACATCTTCGAGCAGGTCGTGGAGCTCTCTAGCACGCGGAAACTGTCAAAATACTCAAACCCAGTCGCCGTCATCATCACCCAGCTAACCATAACGACGAAGGTTCACGGCCTGCTGGAAGGTATTTCCAACAACTTCACAAAGTGGAACAAACACATGATGGACACTAGAGACTGCCAGGTGTCGTTCACCTTCGGACCATGTGACTACCATCAAGAGGTGTCCCTAAGGGTTCACCTCATGGACTACATAATGAAACAAGGCTTCACCATCCGCAACACGCGTGTGCATCACATGAGCGAGCGTGCAAACGAGAACACGGTGGAGCATCACTGGACTTTCTGCAGACCAGCTCACAAAGTAGAAGACTGAGTTAAAGCACAGGTGTTACGGGTCACATTACTGTTTGATTTGTCTTCATACAACACAAATCATGATAAGAAAAAGAATAAACTTGACCCTTGATAAACGTATCAGTGATAATGAGCTTTCCCCCCTCATTTTGATCAATGTGGTACAGTCCAAAGTCCAGGCAGACGACATAAAAACAAAGAGAATGAATTCTTGATTTATTGATGTATACTTTTTTAAGTCCACAAAACAGAAACAGCATTCCTTTCAAAGCAGAACGAGCCTGTAGCAATGATTTATCTATGGAGACCAAAATTCTGCAAAAGTGTGGGAACAATGATTTTTTTTTTAAAGAAACAATTGTGAGATAATATCTCCAATATCTGCTTATGTTTATTTCGAAGTCAGAATTAAAGTGATTGTAAACAGGTAGCCCTGATTTTAGACTCTTATGCCCCCATATAGTATCAAATCTACATTTTAACAAGCGTTAATGTGAATTTCGATCACAATTTGAGGTAAAACACTAACATAAGATGTTTTTACCACATACACAAGTTGTCTTTGGTCATATTTTTAAATAGAGAGACTGAAGAAAGAACATTTTTGGGATCCCAGGATGTCCATGACCTTTTTAAAAAAAAAAAAAATTAAAATGATTATCTTTTGCCCAATGTCTTACTTGAGTTTACAGTAGATCTTAAAATTAGCTCTTAGCTCTTTTATCTCCTCATACGGTACTATTTCTTAAAACCCTAGTAGTCGTTGCATGTGTCCCAGTGTCTTGTATGTATATGTATTTGCTGTGTGCGCTTTGTAGTATTGTTATACTGTTACACTTTCAAGCTCATATCAACAGTGCTGTGTTTGGTCATTCCAGCCAAAATAAATCCATTTGTGTATTTGTCAGTCATTAACTTTTGCTTTATGGTTTAACTTTTTCACCTTGACTCGATCATTTTTTAAACGGATGATGACGCATGTGACAAACAGCGGATGACACGTGCGACAAGTGTTATTGTAATACCACCATTAGTTATGAGAAATGTGGCAGCATTTTTAAAAATAATTTTGCAAAATGTTTTCTGGCAGAGATGTAGTCCTTTCAGGTGTAAAGCCATCAGTCAAGACTTCAGATTTCATGCTTTCACCCAAGAGGTTTTTTTATTTAAAAGAATCCCCTGGTATTCATTTTCATTTTGATTAATCAACTACGATTCTACAGTGCAACTTGGGCACAAAGAGCTAAGAAGACAGTCAATGGATTTTGGCATCTCTTCATTGTCCCCTGCAAGCCCCGCCTCCCACATTCCATTCCTCCAGTTGGTTTTGCTGTTTTCCAACTCCTAATCATTGTCTGATAAATTATTTATTCTTTAGACTTTGTCACCTCCAAAAAAGTTAAATATCTTGTGTCTTACATAGGACACTTGCTTCAAATCAGGGTAATGTCGCCCCCTGGTGGAGCTTTGACTACCTCACTGTTACTGCCAGAAAGTCTCTTCTCTTTTAAAATTGAGTGTAACCCCCAGTGTGTCGGATGGTTTATCCACTGACCACCTGGGTCTTTAACTCTATGAATAGGTTCTCCAGTCTGCCTTTCTCTGTGGTACTCAAGTTTGTCATGATCATTGTTGTGCGTGATTTCAACTGTGTCACTGTGATAAGATACAACAATAACCATGATTTTTTATTTTTTATTTTTTTAAATCACAAATGCAATTTTAAAAAATGTTAAAATTCAAAATGGGATTAAAGAATTGCAGTAGAGGTTTGATGCACCTTTGAGAACGCAGGTAGAAATGCAATGGTTGAAACCGTTCAAGGGATAAAATGGATCGATGGCGCCGTCTGACACAGAAGGAAAGATTGCAAAACATGGATTTGGATTCACAGCATTTGATCATTACGAAAGTACGAGCTGCTGATACAAATACCAAACTCATCAGCATAACTTTGGCACACACACACGCGCGCTGTTTTACTTCCTAGGTTGTGAATACAAACACTTGCCTCCCTGGGACCTGTTGTGGCAGCTCCATGGACGTGGCCGGTATAAACACACAAACTCCTGTCCGTGGTTCATCATTCTGAGTTCATCCTGCCGTGTCGTGCGTGGCCAAAGCTCCGGGGCTCTGGATGCTGGCTCGGGGTTGATAATCAATCTGCGTGAGACAAATGGACAAAGCAAGATTAGGCACTAAGAGAGAAGGGGCCTGACTAATAATATCCACCACTGACAAAGGAGGAAGAGAGAGCGAGACAATTTTGGGGTGCGGTTAAATAGAGGGACACCGCATTCTTGGTCTCATCTCTGTTTCGTCCATCCTGCCTCTGCTGTGGTCACATCCCTCTCCTGCTTCTGACACTGGTAAGGTTCTTTCACGGTGTGGTCGGTTTAGTGTTAGGTGTGTTTCTTTATTCTGTGCTTACATCGCGCACGTACTGATTGGATGACAGTTTGAACTTGTCTGATTAGTTAATTATTCAGACCAACTCTGAATCCATATTATGGAAGCGTCATTGCCTTCGGTTGGCTCTGTCAGGACTTCTAATATCTTGTTTTTGAGGGACAACAGTGCACAATCAGTGATGTCAATCCAATAAGCGGGTATATTCGTAGAGATGTGGAGGGTTATAAAGTGTTAATGTTGCTTTATCACTGGGGCAACGGCTGCATTTGATCCACAGGATAATCAATTGAAATAATACAAAACTAGTTGGTTTAAATCTTTAGCCAAAGCCGCTGCGATTCAAATCCGAGGCTGACGTGAACTTTCCAAAACACCTTTTTGAATTGCCAAGTTGGCGGCACCACAGATCCCATAAGCATCCGTGAGTTACTGGCGGTAAACCCATGATCCAGACTGGGCACTCCAGAGCACAATCAGCCTCCACAGCTGTCTATCAGTTGTCCCCTGGTCTATTTGGGGAGACAGGCCACTCTGAATTCCTCTTGCCGAGATAATCCAGAAAAGAAAGATGGGGATAAAAGATGGCTATCAGTCTGGAATTTTCCTAATCCGTCGGAGCAGCTTGTAAACCCCATCGTGATGGGAGGTCTTAGGTGGCATCATTCGCAACTGGTACCAAATTGTAGAATGGGAGAGGGAGAGGGAGATCAGAAGGATGAGATGAGGTGAGGTGGAGAAGGTGTGAGACCTGCAAATTGCTTGTCGATTTGATAAAGAGCAAGAGGCCGCGAGACAGGAGGAGGGGAGCGGTAAGATAATGTGATGGCAGAAAGTGAAAACAGTTTTGTCAGGAGGAGCTGACAGGGTGAGTTCGGTGACTCAAAGCACATTCTCACCTCGCGTCTCCTCATACATGACACAGTTTTTCCTGAGACTGACAGACAATATCGCCAAGGTAAAACTTTCAACGTAAGGTGTGAGAATTGTTTTAAAAGCTGGGGTGACCGTCAAAGAAAATCTGTAGTGGCCTAACTTCACATTCCTCAGCTGCAGAGATCTCAAGGCCTCAATAACCTTCTATTGTTGAGAGATTTCGATGGATTTAAGGTTTCCATTACGTCTACCCATACAGCCCTGTCAGATTAACTCAAGTATTCTTTGGCCTCTGTTTTGGACCATTTATCCTGAGGCTACTTTTGACTCTACTCAAAATGAGTTAGGGATATTGGGACATTTTAGTGTTTCGCTTGATTGCTTATTCTGTGACATACTGAACTATACTATACTATCTGAATCTATTTCATTTGACTTGTTTTGCATATCCATGCACATACAAATATGCACCTATATCCCAATATATCCCAATAGCTAATTTTAAGTAGTGTAAATTGCAGCGGTTTAATCACATACTGCAACCATTTGCGCCTTACCTATAATTAACTGACTTTTTAAAGTGTTTGTCGGTTTAACCTAATTTTAAACCACTTACTCGTGACTATATTTAGCCAGCTAGCCTATCTGACTGTTTATCTGTTAGCCACTTGTAGCTACCACTTTGGTATACATTTGAAATAGTTAGCCTAGAGCAAGCTCACGGATGCAATTATCTTTAACCATTACTTTTTGCTAGTGGTTTAATATATTTATCCACAGTTTATCGCTTGGTATCCATTAGCCTTTGTTTAGCTTATTATTTAAAATGTTTACCAGTTAGCCAACTTTACCTTATTTACCAAATACTTTTGAGCTAAGTAGCCTATTTCAACCATTTAGGCTATCCATCAGTACACCAATTGCCTTCAGATAGCCAAACTTTATGTTGACTTTACTTTCAGCTATACTGTTCATCCATGTTTAGCGAAGCACTGTCAACTTTGCTTGCCTGCTAGCTAGTTTTCACGTGCTCTCACTATTGTGTTTTAAGCGCTAACTCGATATGTGGATGTTTACTTCTTTTGATTTAACTTTGAGTTTTTATTATTTTCAGATTAACTGAGCTACTTCACAATTGGGAATCAGTAGCGTAGACAACCTCAGGCTAGGTAATATGTGATTTGGGTGAGCTAATTATTTTTTAGTAAGTAAGTAGTGAGTAAGTAAAAGGGTCATAATGCTCATTGGAAAGTCCTGCAGTAGTACAAGGCAGAAAAGATGCAGGTATTTGTTTTGTGAGCCATGAAATGCAGAGGCCACAGTCGGCTGCTTTAAAGTTTGTCAATCAGGTTGTCATGACAGAGTTAACAAGCAGGAGGCCAAAGGTTAGTGTGACTGCTGTTAATGTGCCCGCTGACAGCTTACATACATCGAAACGGACTCCACATTCTGAGAGAGTGTTTGTGGTGAAGATGTTGGCTAGTCGATGTTGTTGCCCTCCAATTGTTGATGAACAGACGCCGACAGCTGTTCTGTGTGTCTGTGTGTGTGTGTTTCTAATCTCGTCTGTCTCTTCCACCAGTGAGATCTCATCAGCAGGATGCCTGAACACGTGTGAGTAATTAGGCTCTGGGTTCTTATTATAGACCATAATACTCATTTACACACGCAGACAAGAAAACAAAACAAATATATTTGAGCTTCTTTTTGGTTTTAACTTTGGACTTTTCTTTCCTTTAAATCTTGTCCATTTTTTTTTCCTTTACAGGCCAGAGGTAAGACAACTGAAATGTTTGAATGCTTGAAAAGAAATAATAATACTTTTCAGATGGTGTTGCAAGTGAAGTACGTGCATTTGAATTTTTTTCCGGCACTTTCCTTTCCTGAATTATGTCTCCACCCAGAGGAAACCAAAGATCTCGGCCTCCAGGAAGCTGATGCTCAAGGTAAGAAAGATCCTGCCCAATTTTTTTTCTGCCAAGTGACATTGTAATACATGTGTTTGACCAGAGGAGAGCAGCAGCGGTCATGTTGTGAGTAACTATGCTGGGATTTATCTGATACATCTGAATACCCAGAGTCTGAACCGTAACACCCAAATGTTTCACCTTGCATGTAAAGACAAAGTAAATTGTTGTGTTGTTATTATACGCCAATCCACATGTGTGCAGAGTCTGATGGTGGCAAAGGCCAAGGAGGAGTTGGAACAGGAGATCCTGGTTAAAGAGGAGGAGAAAGAGAAGTATCTGGCAGAGAGAGCTCCTCCTCTCAGCACCAGTGGCCTGAGTCTCGCACAGCTTCAGGTAACTGGTCCTCCAATTCCCAGAATTCTCTCCTGTCCTTCGTCTATTCCTTCGACTGGTTTCTCAATAATCTAAAACCTGTAAAAGCTGCGACGGAAGCGTCATCTTCCATTCTACTTTGGGCAAATGTTGTCGATCTTTTTGTGAAATGAGCCACATTCAGCAGCGAGTCTCTGAAATTAAAGGGCCAGTTCACCTCAAAATCAACAACATGTATTTGACCTCTTTCCCCTAGTGCTATTCATTCATCTAGGCTGTTTTGGTGTAAGTTTTGGAAATATCAGTTGTAGAGATTTCTGCCCTCTCCCAAATGTAATGGAACAGATATGTTGAATCGGTGTTGTTCCTGAAGCATCATAATTAATGTCGCTCCTGGACCATCATCATAGCCGACCAGTTATGTTTTTATAACCGCAAACATACACACTTGTTAAATACTGTGAGAGGGTGTATTTTAACCCTTATGTTTGAAAATATGTGTTTTTGATTTGGAGGAAAACTCAAATTAGGTGAAATCAAACCCATGGAAAGTTGTAAAGTGCATTCCAAATCTAAACTTTGGTGTGTTCGATTCATGCGTGCATATGTGTAGGACCTCTGCAGGGAGCTCCATGCCAAGGTAGATGTGGTTGACGAGGAGCGATATGACATTGAAGCTAAAGTAATGCTCAACACGCGCGAGGTAAACATCCTCACCCCCTCACGCCATTTCCACTCTCTGCGGGGCAGAACTGTCCCCATGAGAAAGTCGTGCTAACTCTAATCGCCCTCCTTCTCCCTTCTCCCTTTCCCCCGATCCAGATTAAAGACCTGAACATAAAGGTGCTGGACCTCAGGGGGAAATTCAAGAGGCCTAATCTCCGACGCGTTCGTGTGTCCGCTGACGCCATCCTCCGCTCGCTGCTGGGCTCCAAGCACAAAGTCTCCATGGACCTCCGGGCCAACCTCAAGTCTGTCAAGAAAGAAGACACTGAGAAGGTGCGTTTAGAGTAAAAGAAAAAAGACACATAAACACACAGAACACAATCAAACTGGTGCGATGCGCGCCTTCCTTCGGGCAAGCGTGCAAAGTGAAGTTTCAGATACACACATGACGTAAGCGCCATTGAACACCTGAAAAGTGTGTTTCTGTGTGCGAAGGGTGTGTTTGAGATACGGAGCAGCAGGCCAGTGCAGGGCGGCGACCGTGTGTTTGTTTGTGTGTGTGTGTGTATGTGTGTGTGTCTGTGTGTGGTAGAGAGAGAGAGAGAGAAGGAACGGCACACAAGACAATGATCCCATTGTACGCGGAAGAGAAGCTTTTGTGCCCGGTTCCGCTCACCGGTCAGTGTGTGCATGTGCAAATCAACAGGTGTGTATCTGTGTGTAAACCAGTTCTACTTGTACAGTTATACAGTATTCTCACGGGGAGGGGGGGGGGGGGGG